>PVJH01016793.1:0-49329 GCA_004026705.1 Nesogale talazaci | reverse complement strand
CATCAGGTGTACCGCTCAGGAACCCCTCACCCTCCAATTCCCTGTGCTTGTCACTCTCTGTAGGAGACCCCTGGGGAAGGCTGCTCCTGCCACCACCAACAAAGGCTTCCTTCTCAGAGCTGGGGTAGGACTGGGGTAGGTTGGAAGCTCGGGTGGGATCCCTGAGCATCCCCAGACTAAGGATGGAGAGCTGAGTTCGAAGAAGCATCTCTGTGGGGAAGGCGCTGGTTCCCCATCTTGTCTCTTGGCTCCCAGTCACCCACCCCCCTGGCCTCTAGGTGACAGACGACACTGTACAAACCACAGCAGATTTATTACTCAATATCCAGTGCCACATCATAGCACCACCCAGAACCCGCGCCGCCCCCCACCTGGCCCCAAGGGTACACGCCAAACAGGAAAAAACAAAACAAAAGCAAAACAAATGCAGACCCAGATCCCTGCTCCTCCTCTGGCAGCAGGGGCCTTGACCCTGGGAGCCCCTGGCACAGACCCCAACAGGCAGGGGCGGGCCCCCTCGGGGCCCAGAGAGCAAGGCCCCAGGCCCCAATAAGAGAGAGAGCATGCAGGAGGGAGCGGAGCAGAGGCCCGAGGTGGTGGGGGACGAGGGGTGGGGGGAAGGGCACTGCCTGAGGAGTCCGGGAGTCAGTCACCCCGGGGAATGGACTGGGCGCTTCCGGGCAGCAGGGGCCTGCCCCTGGCAGGTTAGCGCTTCGACAGCTCGTGGGACAGCCAGTCCAGCCCGTCATACAGGCCTGTGCCCTGTGTAGCACAGGTGGCCTGGACATACCACTGCGGGGAGAAGAGCGAGAGGTCAGCGGTGGGGAAGGGCAGAGGGCAGGGAGGCAGGCCCCAGGGCAGGCGGGCAGGCCCTCACCGTGCGGCTGCGCAAGTGCTGCAGCCCCAGCTTGTCGGTCAGCTCGCTCACGGGCATGGCGTTGGGCATGTCCTGCTTGTTGGCAAACACGAGCAGTACCGCATCTCGCAGCTCATCCTCCTGCAGCTGAGGGGACAGGGGAGGGGGTGACCTGGGGTTCCATCCCCAGGCTGTGCTGGGAGGGGGTGTGTCCCCCATTCTACCTTCCACCGTATTCTGGAGGTACACAATACAGTATTGTGTCATCTGCTGCTGAGTGAGAGAAACTTGAGTTTTACGTGAACTGGGGGGCAGGGCACTGGGTGGTGCAAATGAAGAATGTGCCCTGCTAGTAACTGCAAGGTGGGAGGCTCGGGTCCACCCAAAGGCAATTGGGAAGGCCAGGTATTCTACCTCTGAACAACATTATCTGTTGCAAACTCTGTATGTGGCATTCTGGGCCAGTGAGCATCAGGATCAGTGCAACAGGTGGGAATACCTGCCCTAGTCCCAGGGACAAAAGTCCACATGGATCGGATCCCACTTGCCCGCTGCCCACTTCTCCAACGCAGACAGGAAGAAAGGAGAAATCGGGGTGGTGCAGTCTGAAGCTTTATTGCTGTCAGACCGAGACAGGGGAGACAAACAAGGTGCCTATGCCCACCCGAGACTCCCGACCCCCCCCCCCCACCAGAGACCCGCTGTCCCCTCAGAGGGCTGGGCCGGTGTAGGGTGCTGGGGGCTCACCATCTTCTGGAGTTCATCCGCCGATTCCTGGACCCGCTCCCGGTCGTTGCTGTCCACCACGAAGATGAGGCCCTGAAAGGAGCGGCCACTTGCCTCTGAGACATATTCCCGTGGGGTCCCTGTCCTCGTCTTGTTTTTAACCATGTTGGCAGAGTGGGCTACCCGTTGGGTGACTGACCTCAGGCAGTTGAAACCCACCCGTGACTCTTCGGCTGAGACCCGGAGCTTTCTGCTCTAGTCAAGTTACAGCACTGGGAACCCACAGGGGCGTTTGACCCTGTCCCGAAGGGTCACTGTGAGCCAGAACGGACTGGGGGCAATGAGGTTGGGTTGTTTTTGGTTTTGTTTTTTTGAGAAGCCCTCCTCATCAGCAAGCAGAAGTGCTGGCACAAGTCAAAGGAGAGACATCACAGAGACAGGGACAGCGCTTGCCCTCTGGGAGCAAGCTGTCTAGTTAATTTAGCTGCTAAAACAGGTGCAAAGAACAGGGATGGAAGGTCGGTGGTGACTGGTAAGCCAGGCCTGTGTGGACTCTGCTTCTGGGAGAAGTCCGTCATGTAGTTTGGAAGGATGAGCGAGCAAGGTTAGGCAGCAAATGGGGAGGTGCGGGGTGGGGGGACAGAGGAGGAAAGGGTTGTTTTCTGTTCTGGGGGTCCTGCTCAGACTAGCATCTCAGTCCTGCCCACACCCACCTGAGTATTCTGGAAGTAGTGCCGCCAGAGAGGCCGAATCTTATCCTGGCCTCCGACATCCCAGACTGTGAAGCAGATGTTCTTGTATTCTACGGTCTCCACGTTGAAGCCTGAAGAGCGTTAGGGGGGATGGGGGGGGGGGGTTAAAGTCTTGTAACTGCTTGCCTCTCAGCGGTGACACCAAGCTAGAAGGCAGTGGCCCAGGGGACCAGAACCTGCTGGGCGGGGCTCCCCACATCCACCCCCACCGGCACCATCCCGCACGTGGAGATACCGTGTCCCACTTCTCAAGTGGCCGTATCTGGTGTCTCGGTCAGCTCCCGGCGCAGAGATAAAGGCGCCCGCTCCGCCCGGCCTCGGCCCCACACTCACCTATGGTGGGGATGGTGGTGACAATCTCCCCCAACTTCAGTTTGTAGAGGATGGTGGTCTTGCCAGCGGCATCCAAGCCAACTGCAACCGAGAGGGGCACAGGGCTGGAGACGAGCGCGCGGGAGCCCCCTAGAGACCAGGGACGGGAGCGGCCACGACGGGGGCGGAGAGCCAGCGCCTCCAGGTGTCTGCTCTGGGTCCGCAGCCCTCGGGGCCTGATGGGCCGTCTGAGGGCAGTCGTAGCCCCCAAACGGGCTGGGGAGGGCGCAAACTGGGGGCAGGGGGCAGAGGAGGAGGCCGAGCTCCCGGGCAAAGTCGACGCTAAGGGCGGAATCCTCCCTCCTCACCAGCTGGGCGCAGACAGAGGGAGCGGCCCCCCACCCAGGCTCGCAGCTCCGGGTCCAAGGCCCGGGGGCGGCGCTGCGGCCAGGACCGCCCGCGAGCAGCGGCCCCGGAGCCGCGGAGGTGGGTGGGGCGGGGTCGGATCCCGGGGTGCAGCCGGCCGGAGGGCGCGGGGGCGGGCGGGCTGCACGGGGCCCGCGCCCCGCTCCGGGCCGCGCGCGTGGGCCGTCTCACCCATGAGAATCCGCATCTGCTTCTTCCCGAAGATCCGCGAGAAGAGCGCGGACACCGTGAGCCCCATGGCGCGGCCCGGGGGCGCGGGGTGCGGGCTGGAGCCGGCCGGCCGCGGGGGAGGGGGGATGGGGCGCAGCAGCAGCAGCAGAAGGAGGCGCCGCCGCCGCCGCCGCCGCCTCCGCGCGTCCCGGCCCACCCTGCGTCACCCGTGGGCCGCCCCCGCGGGCCCCGCCCCCCTACGTCACTGCGCCCCGCCCCCGGCCCCGCCCCGGCCCCGCCGCCGGGGGTCTGGAGACCTGCGGCCGCGCTCCGTGAGGCACGCGCGCCGGCCTTTGCAGCAGGTACAGGATCTTGCTGGGCCGTCTGGGTTCCCAGGGCGCGCCGAGGGCTGCGGCCGCAGAGCAGACACGGCACGGGCGAGCGGACCGGGCCGAGGCTTCGCGGTCCGCAGGGGCCCCGCCCCGCCGGGTTTCCGCGGCGTCCAGAGCCCAGCGCGGGTCTGTGGTTTAGTTCTTGGCAACCAGCAGCAGTGACCAGCGCACCGCCGTCCTTTGGCCACTTGGTGCCTTGGGATCCGTTCCGACTCACGGTGACCCTGTGAACAACGAGTCACACTCGCCAGCCCTGCACCGTCCTCAGCGTCGTTGCTACCTTTCAGTCCACGTCACAGCGCCCCCGCCCCGTGTCCATGCATTCTCTCTTTACCAAGCACGCTGTCTTCAGGGGCTGCTCCTGACCGCACGGGAAAAGTACGGAAGACCAAATTTCGCCCTCCTCCTGTGTAAGGAGCCCCCAGGGAGGCTGTACTCTTCCCCGGAGATGCGATTTGTTCGTTCTTTTGGTCATCTGCAGGAGCCTTGGCGGCATCGGAGTTAAGTGTAGGCTATTAACCACAAGGCCAGTAGTTTGGATCCATCAGCTGCTCTGCGGAAGGGAAATCAGACTTTCTACTCCCGTGGATGGCGGCCCAATGCATAACCATTATCAAGAATTTCGTCCTTGGAATCCCACAGGGGCACTTCTATCCTGTCCTGTAGGGTCTCTCTGAATCTGAATCGATCTGCTGGCTGTGTGTTTTCAGTTTGGGTAGCTTATGAGGGCACTTTGCATATTCTTTGCCAATGCCGTATACAAAGACATCAGTTCTTTTTTTTTGGGGGGGGGGCATCACCTCCCTCAGGTGGTGGGAGTAGGAGGCCCAGCCTTTGCTCCGTGGAGCTGGAATCGAACCTCCATCCCAGTGGGCCGCAGTCCCGTGCACAACCACGACGCCACCGGGGCTCAGCCCAAGACATCAGTTCTTTGGCCTTTATTGTGCACCTTTTGCGTGCAATGTGGTGTGATTGAATATACCGTGGCTGAAAATAATAATAACTTATAAATTATCAAGGGTTCATGAGGTAGGGGGGAATGAGGAACTGATACCAGGGGCTCAAGTAGATAGAAAATGTTTTTAAAAGGATGATGGCAACGTATGAACAAATGTGCTTGACACATGGATGGATGGATGGGTATAGGAGTTGTAAGAGCCCCAATAAAATGACTTTTAAACGGAGAAAGGAAACACTGTGGCTTGAGTCGGGAGCACCTTTGTCCTCCAAGTGACATTCTTGCTTTTGTCGCACTCTAAAGAGGCGTTGTGCAGAAGATTCGCTCAATGCAATAAATACATCCTTTGGTTCCTTGACTGCTCTCATGAGTGCTGATTGGGAATCCAATTAAAATAGAAGACTCACAGTTTCATTCTTTGCCCTGTTTATCATGATGTTGCACAACGGACAATTGCCAGGAATTTTGCTTTCTGTATAGTGAGATGTAATCCCTTCTGTCCCTGATGGTGTAGGGGGTTATAGCTCTGCCTGCTAAGTACAAGGTTGGTGGTTCAAACACACCAGCTTCTCTAGGGGAGACCGATGAGGAGTTCTGCTCCATAAAGACTGACAGCCCCTGAGACCGACGGGGACAATTCTACTTAGTCCTACAAACTTGCTGTGTGCAGAAATTGATGTGATGGCAGTGAGTTTGGTGATTTGGGAATCCATTCTGAAGGCTATAATCTTTCATCTTAGACAACGAGGCCTGCTGGTGTTCGACAAGCAAAGTTCTGTCATTGGCAGGCCTCGCTCCTGCCCTTTGCCCTCTCGTCTCCCAGTAAGAGGCTATGCACCTTAGTAGGCGGGGTGTGACCATAGACTTGCCTCGGGACTGTGGGAGGAGTGAGGGAAGGAGGTGCCCACAAGCCAGTAACCCATGTGGTTGGTTACAATGCCTGCTTCACAGCTCACAACCCAGTAACCCATGTGGTTGGTTACAATGCCTGCTTCACAGCTCTCCCACGGGCAGCGCCACGGATGATTCTGAGCATGGATGACGGGTCATTCTACCTTCACCTCAAGCACCAGGGATGCCGCTCTTCAGTCTGCGCATCGGCAATGGTTCTGAACCTGCTGCCACATTTCCCTCATGCCGTGAGGGCCTTCATGCCTACTTCGGATTTGGGGAGGCTCTTCCTTCCCAAGACAAAGAACTTCTTAAGTCCCACCCTTCATCCCAGCATCGGAGGGCATCACAAGGCAGGAACGAACTTAAACTTTTTTTAAAGGTGAAGGATAGCTCCATGTTTGCCACCTAACCTGTGTTCAACATGCTCCTGACAGGAGCTCTGTGGAACAAGGGCAGGGGTTCTGTGAATTCTGGATTCCCAGTGAGCTGCGAGGGATCAATTGCTTATGAACTAGATAGGGTGAGAGAGGCTGGAAATCAGAAAAAGACATCATTCATTCAACAAGTGTTTATTCAGTGCCCACTGTGAGCCAGCACTGTTCTAGGTTTTAGATAAGATCTCATTTCTACCATCTTTGAGGATATGTTTTGAATGATCCTTACAAGCATCTGCCATTTCCTCATCTGTATTGTGAGTGTAGTTGTCATTAACTCAATTCCTATTTGCGGTCATTCCGTGCGCTAGAACAGAACTGCCCTGTGTGGTTTTCTCGTCTGCCATCTTCATGGGAGTAGATTGCTAGGTTCATCTTGGAGGTGCTGTTGGCTAGGTTTGAACTGTCAGCCAGGACATTTTGACTACCTGAGTTAGTCCGGGTTGACTAGAGAAACAAATCCAGAGGCACACATATGTGTTTAAGAGAAGGCTTTATATCAAAGAGCAAGTGCATGTTGAGAAAACATCCAGCCCAGTCCAGATCAAGCCCATAAGTCTGCAATTGGCCCACTTGTCCCATCCTAGTCCATAAATTTCCTTTTAGACTCACGCAGCACATGCAATGATGCTGAGTAAGGGAGATCACAGTTCAGTGGGTGGAAATTCTTGTGGATCCAGTGGCTGTGGAAGCATCTCAATGCTGTTCTCCACGTGGCCCCTCTAGCTCTCTGTGTGTCTCCTCCACAGGAAGGTGGAGCAGAGACAGAGTGTGTGGCCTGCCTCCAGGAGAAAAACAGGAAGTTCCCAGAATCCCCTTGAAAAGGAGGTGGTATGAAGCTGTGACCTGATTGGCAGGCTAGACTTTACCCCTATACTGATTTATCAAGTTGACATGAAAAGATGTAACTACTTAAACGATTACCGATTTCAGTATAGCGTGCACCTTACTATAAGGAAAACAAAAATTCTCATGCTTGTCTATTGCACAGCATGATATATGGAGGAAAGATTGATGTGAAGGATTGTATTTTACTTGGGTCCATGATCAACACTCATGAAAGCAGTCAATAATAAAAAATGTATAGCATCAAGCAAATATGCTACAAAAGATCTCTTTAAAATGTTACAAAGCAAAGATGCCATGTTGATGCCTTAGGTGCATTGACTGAAACCAAGGTATTTTCAATTGCCATATATATAATTTTTAAATTATTTTTCACACATTTACATCATTTTATTGGAGGCTTGTACACATGTTACACCATCGATCCATCCATCCAATTATGTCAAGCATATTTGTACATATATTGCCATCATCATTTTCAAACCATTTTCTTCCTACTTGAGACCTTGGTATCAGCTCTTCCCCCCTCCCCCCTTCCCCTCATGAACCTTTGATAATCTATAAATTATTTTTTTCATGTCTTACACTCATCCACTTTTCTGTTGTTTGTCCCCCTGGGAAGGGGTTCTATGTTGATCATTGTGATCGGTTCCTCCACCTAATCACCTCATTTTTAAATGAATACTTGGTAACCAACAAAGAAAATTGGACAAAACTTGATGTTTTTGAGTTATGGTGTTAGCAAAGAATATTGAATATTCCGTGGACTGCTAGAAGAACAAATCAACCTATCTTGAAAGAGATATAGTCAAAATGTTCCTCAGAAGCAGGGAAGGTGAGATTTTTGACTCACTTGTTATTGGGGGATGTTTCTAGGAGGGGCCAGTGTCTGAAAAAATGACCTCATGCTTGGTAAATTAGAAGGCTACTGATAGACAAAGTCCCTCAAGGAGAGGGATTGACACAGTGACTGCAGTAACCGGCTCAGACACAGAAACAATTGTGAAGTGCAGGAACAGGCCGTGCTGTGTTCTACTGTACATACAGGTTCATTATGAGTTGAAACCAACTCAATGGAAGCTAACAACTACTACTTATGTCAGGGATGTTAGACCAGGTAGACTAGAGAAACAAATTCATAGGGACTCATGTGAGTGAAAAAGAGGTCTATATACAAGAGCAATTATATATTGAGGAAACATCCCAGCCCAGCTCAGTCCAAGCCCCTAAATCTGATAGTAGTCCATATGTCTGATAGCAGTCTATAGTCCTCTTCAGACTCACAAAAATACAGGCAATGATACTGAATTCAGCACACTCACAGGCCAGTGGGTGAGAAGTCTTGTGGACTCAGTGGCGTTGTAAGCATCCCAGCGCTGCCAGGAGTCTCTGTGGTTTTTCTGGCTTCAGAGGTCTGGTTGCATCAGGGTAGGTTCATGTGGTTTCGCCAGCTCAGGACACTAAGGTAGTTCCATGTGCCTTGTCAGCTGCACTGTTTCCCAGAGAGTAAGCACACAGAGAGAAGTGTCTTCCGCCTCTAAGGAGGAAATGCCAGATTTCCCAGAACTCTCAAGAGAAGGCCATGTCCACACAGAGGCCTCATTGGCTATGTCCTGATTGACAGACTAGACTCCCCCCCTCACTCTGAATCCTCTCAAGTCCCAAACTGCCACCAGATTATGTAACTACCACAAGGGGTTATGGATTTAAATGATTAGATAATATATCTGAATGTTTTGTCTTATGCAGCTGAATGCTTTTGGGGCCACTAACAAACTGTATCTTTATAGACCTCTAGGTCCTGTCCCATTCTTACTTGCAAAGCCTGATGAGAATAGATGAGAATAGACTTCAGAAATCTGGTAGGAGTGAGTGCTTTTTCCCCTGTAGCTGTTACTCTTCAATCATAGACCACCATTCCCAAGAAGCATTCCAAAGTTTGGAATGTCCATTAAAAGGAGGCAAACTAGTAGAACAACCAATGGTCACTCAGGCAGGTAATACTACATCACTAGCTCTTCATGTTGTCATTACCCATTTCCACTGCCATCTCCTCACCAGAACCACAAATGCAGCCTCTTCACAGATCTTCTGCCCCTTGGTATCAGCATGCTTCTGTAATACATCTTGACGATGCTACTCGAGGTGCAATGGATGACATATATTTGGCCTTTCTAGCTAGGGCGCTGTACAAATAATTGGATGAATGGGATCCTACAAATAAGGTGTCTGGGACCCTAATAAGGGAATTGATCAGTTTTGCCATCCCACCAGGCTTAAAAGGAACAACCTGCAATATGCAGATGACACGACCTTGTTTGCTAAAAATGAGTTGAACTGAAAGCACTTGCTGATGAAGACCACAGATGGCAACCTTCGGTATGGATGACAGCTCAAGGTAAAGAAAACAACTGGACCAAAAGGTAACATCATGATAAGCGGAGAAAAGATTGACGTTGTCAAGGATTTTGCCTTGCTCGGGTCCACAGTCAATGCACATGGAAGCAGCAGTCAACAAGAGATCAAAAGACATGTTGTATCAGGTAACGTCTGTTGTTGTTGGTGGTGGTAGACGCCATTGAGTCAGGTCTGACCCGTAGGGACTCTCTACACCATGAGACGGAACACTGCCTGGTTCTGACCCGTCCTCACCACTGTTCCTCTGTGTGAGCCCATCTGGCAGCCACTGTATCAATCCACCTCGTTTCAGGTCTTCCTCTTTTTCAGCTATGGAAGCCCTGTTGGGCACGTCTACTTTTTTTTCTGTAAGGTGCCACTGCATCCTCTTTCAACTTACTTACCTCCAGATGAATCTTGGAGAAATGATAGTGAATTATAATAAAGCTCACCACGTCGTGATTTCAATTGCAGCAGCTATTCCAGATGTGGTTTCACTGTTTAAGAAAATCTGTAGCTCCCACGACCACCCGAGGGCAGTGATGCCAAAAAAAAAAAAAAGAAAATTAAACACAAAACATACAACTTTCCTCTGGTTCTTTAATGTCCCCCCCCCCACCCCACTAGCATAAGCTCAATTCCACCTCGCAAATCCAGCTAGACCAGAGCATGTACACTGGAACAGGTAAAAACTGGAAACAGGGAATCCAGAACAGATAAATTCCTCAGGTCCAATAATGAGAGTAGTAATATCAGGAGGGTAGGGGCAAGGGAGAGGGATAGGGGGAACTGATCACGATGATCTATATATAACTCCCTCCCTGGGGGATGGACAACAGAAAATTGGATGAAGGGAGACAGTGATTAGTGTAAGACAAAAGAGAGAGAGAGAGAGAGAGAGAGAGAGAGAAATCCACAGAAAGAAATTTTCAGAATGATGCTTGGAGTCATACATGATATGAGGGAAACAATACAGAAAAAGGATGAATTGATAGATGTGATACAGTCCATACACCAAAGGGAAATATAAGAGTTTAGGGACAAGATAACAGGAAATAACAGCAGACTCATGGACTTCTCGAATTGACTGGAGTAAAAAAATGAGAAATTATTAGGGGTTCATGAGGGAAGGAGGGTGGGGGAGGGAGAAAATGAACTGATACCAAGCACTCAAGTAGAAAAAATATTTTGAAAATGATGGCAACATATGTAATATAGACTGATGAAATATATACTGATATAGGTGAAATATAGACTGATATGTACAAATGTACTTGACAATGACTGGATGGATTGTGATAAGAGCTGTACAAGCCCCCAATAAAATGACTTTTTAAAAAGGAGTAAATGAAACACTCCCCCTAGCATTGATCTGACAAGTACCCTTTTCTCAGTGTTAGTTTTGAAGGCCCATCACCAGCAGTTTGCCTTCAGCTGGCAAGGGTCACAATACACTTAAACTCTCCCGTTTCAGGAGCACCATATTTTCACATAAAAAGCATAAATCACGCACCATGCATCAGAAACTAATGTGCGAGGAAGTTGCAAGGTTTGCAAAAATCTAACATGCGTGTTATTTGTCTATAAATCCAAATAACTTTATGGCCTTTATGGAAATTATAGTCTACAGGGATTTTGATCACTTTCCCTTCTCCAAGACATCACACTTTGATGCCATTATGGTGATTGGATCTACCAAGGAAGCTGCCTGGCTGCCTGGTTCTATTTCGATAGGCAATCGGGTGAAAGGAAGGGTGAGCTCCAGACCTCAGAGACACAGCTTTTAGTTCAGTGACTAATGATATGCTTCTTCTCGCCATAGTTTTGAACACCCACTCACCAAGTAAATGGCTTTTTCTGGCTGGATTGGGATAATTGAAGGAAAATAATAGAAGTATACCAGGGAGCACCCCCCCCAAAAAAACCCCCCCAACAATCATAATTGTGTTGGACGGAGCAGAGATTTCCTCGTTTACATTTTTCCTGGGAGTGAGCAGCCGGCCACTTGCTCTGAGTTAGTGGATCTAGTGACATTCCTGGGAAGGTGCTCTCTGGTCACAGTGAAATTTTTTCATCAAAGCAGTTTCATTCAAACCTCATTTTTGTCACGGTCAATTTAAGAGAACAGCCTGTGACTGAGATTTTGTTTCCTGCTTGAGAAAAAAAAGCTGATGAAGCTGTTGTGATGTTGAGCATGGCTTACAAGGCTAGCACCATGGGAAAAACCTCAAGTGTACGGGTGGTTTCCTCATTTCAAAAAGGTGAAATATAGACTGATGACAAACCACCTTCTACATGTCTGTCAACTTCGCAAATGAATGAAAATGTTGATTTGCAGTGTATTTGGAGTTCATTTGACCAGATCAGACTGTTAATCAAGCTTTCTATTTAGAGGTTCTGAAAAAATTGTGTAAGCGTGTGTGACAAAAAAGGCCTGGTTTGTGTCAGGGGACTGTTTTTGCTGCTCCAACAATACACCTGCTCACGCAGTCATCTCGGCGCGCCAGTTTTTGGCAAAAAGCAGTATGTCTCTCTTGCCCCATGCATCTGACCTTGCTCTGTGTGGCGACTTTTGCTTCTGCTAATGAAGAGGGACAATAAAGGACGGCGATTTGGCAATGTAGACGTGATAAGAAAGAAGCAAGGGAGGTGCTGACAGTCACCCAAAGAGGTAAGTGTGAAAAATGCTTCCAAGTATGGAATCACAGCTTTGACATAGGTATTAAGTGTAGGAGAGTATTTGAAGGTGATCAGGTTGTTAAAAAAACAAAACAAAAACTTAAGTATATAGCTTTGGGGGGGGGGGAATCTTCCCCACCCCCCCGACCAACTACCCCTTCGCATGATTCAGTCTAAGTGGTTATTAAATGGCTAGTTGTTGTAAAAACTTGGAACTCCAGCATAAGAATCAGTCCATTTTGCCATCCTACTGGGTTTAAAATAAGTCATCTCAGAAGTCCAAAGGTGGAATATCACTGGCAGCAAGAATGAAGCACCAGGAATGAAGTTCATCCTTTGAACCCCGAGCTTTTTGCTCACTGAATCTCCTTGATCCAGGGCCCAAAATCCTGATGTGAGCATAGTGTGAGGAGTAGTAGAGGTATGACCCCAGCAGAACCCAGAGCTAGAGTACAAGACACGGCAGTGGGCTTCCTTTCCCATGAAGCAAGTAACACTTGCAGAGAACCTCCAGGCACTGGATTGGGGGAGTGGGTTTGTGGTCCCACAGAGCTAAAACAAAGCACCTTTGGTCTGTGATGGAGTGGAGTGTCTTGGGCTTTTATCAACAGAAGGGGGGGGGAGATGGAGGGGAGGAGAGAGGGGGAGGGGAGAGAGGGGAGAGGGGAGCAGAGAGAAGAGAGAGATGGACTTTCCTGCAGGCGCAGCTTAGAAGAGGCTGTCCTGACTGGAAGAACTCTGTCCTGAGCATTTCTGATTCTGAATTGCAACTTGTTACCCCCTAACAAAGCTCATGATTGTGAATATAGTCTGTTGGTCTGTGAGTTATGTGTTGCTTCCACAAAGAATGATCAAATTCAGCTGAGACTGCAGCAGGAGGGATATTGGTGTCATAATTGTTGAGGGTTGGAGGATGAGGGCATGTCTGACCACAACCTTGTAGACATTGACCTTGGATAATGAGTCTTCAGTTAGATATTCCTCCACCCCCCTCCACACACGACCACATTTCTGACATAGCTCAAGTGCTGCAAACACCTCCTGAAAGTTCTTTCAGGGTCTTTTTCTGAAAAGCAAACCCAAAGAAGAGTGGCTGAATTACAACAGCAAGTGAATTTCCCATCTTAAATGGTGTTTGAAATTAAATGGAAAGCATTAGTTGAGAAAAAAATGGGACCCTAAAGCACTGAGAGAAATGGGACCCTAAAACTTGAGATGGAAGTATTAAAAACCTTAAATTCTGTTGAATGATTCCTGCCACCAGAAGCAAGCCTCTTACTCCAGTCATCTGAAGAGATGGCTATTTCTCTGCTAAACCACCTTTTCCAGGAATACCATTATCCCTCTGATTTATTAACCTAGCTGTGCTTAAGGAGTCTTTGAGGTATTGCTCGGGGTGGTGCCTGAGGTTGATGCCTTACATTTATGAATGGCCTCAAGTTCCAATTCCACCATTCATTTTTGCTTCTAGTCGTATAGCTAGTTTAAAAAGATCCAGTGAGTTCCAAGAAATAAAGTACACGGTATAGTTCATACAGATGTATGGTACAGTCCAGAAGAACAACAAGCAGCTGAAGTGTTTGCTGAAGGCAGAGGGAATGTGGAATGGGTGATGGAAAGAAAACATAAACCAATGTTATTGAGTTTGAACAGAGGTCAACAGCCTTAAGGAGTTCCAAGGCTGTAAATCTTCAGAGAAGTAGGCTGTAGCCTCTTCGGTGGAGCAGCTGATGCGTTTCAACTGCTATCTTTTTAGTGCTATATACCAGCTATGACCGCATGACCCATAGTAGAAATGAAGACTGCAATTATTATGAGCATTTTTTTGTTTTGCTATATGTGCACGTGTGTGCGCGCACACTTGCACACAGCAAATATCTTCATTTTCTTCCCTTCATTATTTTCTTACTACAAAATTTAAGACGTAAACAGGGATAGTACATTTTCAGTGGTGTACAAGTTAGTTGTATCATGTTAGGTACGAGTATGAAGTCATAATTGTCCTTTTGTAGGTTATGTGGGGTTTATTGAGATGTTGGCAAAAGGTGCTATGTTGGCAGGTGGTGGACCTAGAAAATGTGCAGGCACTGTACATAGGTTTACTGTGCCAATTAGGCACCAAGATAAATGCTTTCTGAGACCAGCTTCCTGTCTCTTTCCATAGTTATGGGACCAGAGTGCTGCTGCTTGAGTAGTCCTTTGCCTCAAACATGTGCTGCACTACTTAGGGGCTGAGCCAACCCTGGATTGTTGTCTTGCTGTTTACTATAGCTTGACGCCCCACTATTCCTTCACTATTCCTGTTGCTGCCTCACCCTGCTATCTGCAGGCCTACTCTGCCTGTCTCACCTGTTCTTTCTTGACTTTGGACCAGGAGCCTGTGTGAGTTGAAGGACCTTCAACCGTGTATTAACTGTTCCATAAGAAGTGAGTTAAACTGAGCTCTCTGTACTGCTGTGTGGAGTAATCATTCATTATATTCCTTCTCACTGTATAAATCTATCTATCTATCTATCTATCTATCTATCTATCTATCTATCTATCTATCATCTTTCAGGTATCATGCCACCCAATAGTTTAAATATATTAAAAAGAATTGTGTATTCGTTATCACCAATTTTAGAACAGTTTTCTTTTCTTTAATCCATTATTAGCTCCCCATGTCCCCAATCTGCCCTGCCAGAGAAATCCTAAGAATTTAGTTACTATCTATATAGATCTATCTACCTTGGATTTCTTTTTGTTTATTAATTTAATCTTTTAAAATTTATTGAGGCTTTTTGGTGACTGAACATATGGTCCATCTTGGAACCAGTGTACTTGGCAATCTTCTGTCTGTTCTATCCATCATGAAGAGTGGGGCCTCAGAAACTCCAGCTGTTGTGAGGTACCCTTGATTTGGCTCTGGTTCATGGCAACCTCCCTACAACAGAAGCAAACACTGCCATCCTGTGCCACCCTCTCAATTGTTACATTTGAGCCCTTGTTGCAGCCAATTTGGCAGTTTATCTTGTTGAGGGTCTTCCTCTTTTTGACTGACCTTTTACTTTACCAAGCGTGATGTCCTTTGCCAGGTAGGAATCTGTCCTGAAAGCTGTTCAAAGTATGTGAGACAAAGTCTTGCCACCTTGTTTTTAAGGAGCTTTCTGATTGTACTTCTTTTCATAGAAACAATGGAATCACAACCCTACAAACATGTGTTGTTCAAAGAACATATTTATTCAAGTCACTCATTAACTCACTGTGTTAGTCTGGGTAGACTAGAGCAACAAATTCATAAACACACATATGTATATAAGGGAGAGGTTTATATACAAGAGGAATGGAACATTGAGAAAGCATCCCAACCCAGTCCAGTCCAAGTCTATAAGTCTGATATTAGCCTATATGTCTGATTCCAATCCATTAGTTCTCTTCAGACTCACGAAGCACATGCAATGATGTCAGGACAATCACATGCCAGTGGGTGCAGAGTGTTGTGTATCCAGTGGTGGTAGAAGGATCTCAGAGCTTGCAGGGGTCTCTCCATGGCCTCCCAAGTATCTCAGCACAGACAGGAGTCTCCACGTGGTGTCTCTGGCTCCAGAGGTCTGGTTCCATCAGGTTAAGCCCATGTGGCTTCTCCTCTGGCTCCTTCAAGACTCCAGGCCTATCAGCATGCTGCCATCCTGTCTTGTCAGTAGAGTGTCTCCCAGGGACAGAGTTGATGGTCTCTCATCTTCACGGAGATAAATATTTCCCAGAATTCTCAGAGAAAGCCACGCCCACACAGAGGTCTCCTTGGCCATCTCCAGATTGACAGGCTAGACTCCACCCCTACACTCTTAACCAAATTGGCATCAGAGTACGTGACTGCCACACTCACTGCCTTCACGTCAAGTCTGACTCATCATGACCTTATGGGACAGACCAGCACTACCCTGTGGGTTTCCAGGACTGCACCTCTTTATGGGATTAGAAAGTCTCATGTTTGTCCTGTGCTGTGCCTGGTGGTTTCAAACTGCCGATCTGGTGGTTTGCAGCAGAAGAGATAACCCACTACATTACCAGGGCTCCTATCTGGAATTTCATATAAAGATGATCATATTAAAAAGATCCCCACAACAAAGTAAACACAGGAAAACCTCAATCCAGAAGGAAGCAGACAATAATAATAACTAGGACAAATTAAAAATGGGCCAAAACAAATGGTCGGAGGTTAAATTTTAACGTCACTATATCTGCAGTAATCCACTTTCTATCCAAGGACAAGCCTCTTCACATATCCCGTGGCCATTGGACTGTGGGAATCCATGAGTGGACTCTAAGTGGATTTTGCTGTCATCCGTAGCCTTCGGCAAACAGGTGTTCAGGTTTTAAGCTCTAATATAATCCTCTGTGATCACAGATTTTATTATTAATAATCTTTGCTCACAGTAGCTGGTGTGCTGCTTTTGGGTAGACTTATCTGACATCAAACTTAGATGGCTGCTTGTTTTAAATAAAGCTTTTAATACCCTAGATCTGTGGTTCTCAGTCTTCCTAAGGCTGTGACCTTTTAATACAGTTCATGTTGTTGTGACCCGCCAAACATGAAATTATTTTCATTGCTACTTCATAACTGTAATTTTGCTACTGTCATGAATCAAGCCACCCCTGTGAAAGGGTTGTAACCCCCATATTGAGAACCGCTGCCCTAGATGATCTTATTTTTGGTAGCTGGACACCATCTGATTTCTCCACCACACTTTGTTCTAGCACCCATGTCTTCAGTGATTGCAAGCATTGAGCAGGGCCTTATTATAAGAACACTTCCCTCTTAGATTAGGGCTTATGATTAAGTGTGAGTTATCCATGTATGTGCTGTATAAATATATCCCTTTAGGGTGCACTTTAGGGGGCAGCATTATTGATTTCTTGATGAGTAACATGGATCATTAATGATATTCATATCATTAATGTAGGTCATGGTATAGACTAAAATATTATTGAGGAAAGTATACAGAGAGGAAAGTTTTAAAAACTGAAATACACAGAGTGCTCACTTATACTGATTAAAAACATATGTGACTGAATACCACTTAATGTGGTTCTTAATGCTTCCTGGTGAACTAGGTTCTTGGATGCCCCAGGAGATTTTGAAAACTTTTCTCTCTGCTCAGCCTACTGGTTTCTCTGATGTCTAGTAAGATGTAAAATCATTACTTATCCTTCAAATCCCAATGTATTTTCCCTGAGAATCTTCTTTACCTGTCCTAGCCAGGCTTTCCTGCCCTTAACTGCCATGTTACTTTTGAATGCATACTGAAAAGGAACCTTGATAACCTACTGGGTTATGCCTTAGACCGCTAACTGAAAGGTCAGCAGGACAAGCATGAGGCTTCCTGCATCCAGAAGGATTTATAGTCTTGGATTCTCTTGAGAGCAATTCTACCCTGTCCTACAGGTAGTTATGGGTTGGAATCAACTGGGCAGCAGTGGGTTTTTGCTTATTGAAGAAGATCCTTGATAGTGCACCTCGGTGATGGTTGGGCTGCTAAGCAAAAGGTCAGTGAGTTGACCCCACCAGCCACTCCATGGGAGAGTAATGAGGCATTCTCCTTTTTCAAAGAAACCCTACGTGTGTGGGGTAGTTCCGCTCTGCCTTGGCGGGTCACCAGGAGTCAGAATCTACTGAAGGGTGCTGGGTTGGGTGTAGGTTTTTAGACATACTGGTATGCTCATAAAGGACCCTCGTGGTACAATGGGCTGAGCATTGACATGCCAACCTCAAGATTGGTGGTCGATACTTTATCCTTTGATTGCCCCTTGTGATCCATTTATAGTTGTTCTAATTTGTTCTAAGTGTTTCGTATTTTTTTTGTTTCTTTTTGATTGAGGATTGTATCTATTTTACTTTGTTATTGTTTTTAAAAAATCATTTTATTATGAACTAATTCAGATCTCATATCATTCCGTAGTTCAATCACATCAAGCGATATTGTACAATTGTTACCACAGTTTCAAAACAGTCTCTTCCTTCTTCTACTCCTTGATATCAGCTCCTTAATGTTTTTCTGTATGTGAAATCCAGGGTAGGCAAATCTATAGAGATAGTCCTTGGGGGTTTGACAGGGGAGGCTGGGAGAGAAATGGAGAGTTAGGGAAATGAGCACTAGAATGAAGAAAATGTTCTGAAATGGAAAAAAAAAATTGGTGGTTGAAACCCACCAGCTTCTCTGTGTTGTCTTAATTGGTATTTGCTACTTTAGCTCTATGTTCTCATATCTGTTACTACGCAGAATTCCCAGACATTATTCATGATTAAAGGGTTTATTATGCTAACAGGCTGTAATGCCAGTGAGAAATGCTAAGGATGGCATTATTAGGGCATGATGCAAAGTTCCTTCAGTTCTGCTAATAAATATCCAAAGGGGCATACTTGTGCTGTAATCCTTAACACGAAGGCATTTAGCTCAAGTTCCATGGGTCAGCAAACCCAGGTCCCTGAATTAAGTGCCCAGTGGCACCCCAGTTCACATGTCAGCCTCTTGTATGAAAGCACCCAGCTTTACTCACGGCGTGGGCTGGGAAGTTCACCACTTCATGCTCCGGATCATGGGTCTGCTGATGCGGCTTTAATGTCACAGCTGTCTTTTGGATCTAGAAAGTTCACTCCTCAGAAATCTCATTCCACTCCTGGTTCCTGTTAGTAATGAGACCCTTCCTCCTGCTTCTCAGAGTGCTCATTTGATACGAAACAGGATGGCATTCCAGGAATTCCCATTCATAATTACTTACAGGTGAATCCTATTAGTATCTTTCTCTACCTTCTTACCAGACCCTTCTTACCTTGTTTCAGGAAAAGGTCGTCTGGTGGGAGTTAGTGACTTTGGCTAGAAGAGTCCCATTAAATAATGCACTGCTTTGGCATGCTCCGTGAAAGAAAGATGAAGCTGCCCAGTCCTGTAAAGAGTTACTGTCCCGGAAACCTGAGGAACAATCCGATTCTATCCTATTGGATGGCTGTGAGTCAGAATTTACTTCTGTGGAGTGGTGGCGGGTTTGGTCTAACTACACTTGTATTTGCATGCCTGGCTCCTAACTAGATTTTGAGCTAGATTTTGAGAGAAGGCCCTGTCTCTTCAGAATACTTACTTTCCATGTTGACAGTAACCAAACGGATCTGGATAGAATTCCTAAACTTACTGTGTAAGGCCATGGGTATGTTACTTAATCTGTGCTTTGTGCTTCTGTGTCTGTAAAAGAATGCTAACAAACCCCGACGATGGATTACTGTACAGACTAAACAACAAAATATCTGTGGGGTCCCTAGTATACGCATAAGCTTGGGGCTCATGATGCACAGGCCGTAGAGTGCCTTCTATAAACATATGTTGAAGCAGCTTAGAATTTAAGATGTTCTACTTATTGCTAGCGCCCTTCTTAAGTTCTCGAATCTGCATAGAAGGCTCTCTGCCTACCAGAGGGGTCCGAGTGGTCCAGAGGGGTCTGCGTTGCGAGGCGCAAGGTTGGCAGTTCGAAATCACCAGCGACGCCACACAGAAAGACCGGTCTTGACCCTCCTAAATCGGTCCAGTCTCGGAAACCCACGGGGGGTCGTTCTGACGGCATGGGCGCGATGGCGGTGAGTTTGTTTTTGGTTTGATTTATGCCTCGTCGTGGGGCGCGTAGTCTGACCTTGTGTCTGGTAGGGACACTCGCTAATGGTAGCGCGAGGACAAGCCCAGAGGTCCTGGCCACACTAAATAACAGCCCAAGCCCTTTCTCCGGGTCTCCGGTCCAACTCGGGTACTGAATCCCAGCGGGTCCTCCGCAGGCCACCTACAGCTCTTGGCTGGGGAGGCCCCGCCCACCTCGCGCCGGGGGCGGAGCCGGCGTCCGCCGCGTGCTGCCGTCACTTCCGGTGGAGCCGGATGCGCCGTTGTGGGCTGGCCGCGGTAGTTGGGAAGTGGAAGATGGCTCGACTCTCAGTGTAAACTTCGGCCCAGGAGGCGCGGCGGGCGCCGGCGGGCGCTGCCGGGCACCTGGAGAACGGGCAGCGCCCAGCGGTTCGTGGGAGGGAGCCCCGGCCGCGCGCCCCCCTCGTGCCACGTCGCCCCGCCTCCGGGACCCGCCCTGCCCTCTGGACCGGCGACCGGGCAAAGCTGCCTGGCCAGACTGCCCTGCCGACCCGCATCCGGTCCGGGACTGTGGAGGGAAGTGGCTGTGCGGCCCGACAACCCAGTCCCTGTCGCCTGCCGCCAGGGCCACATCTTCGTGGTCTTCCTGAAAGCTGCCGTGGGGCAGCCAGCCCCGCACGTCCATGGAGAAGTTTGGGATGAATTTTGGGGGCGGCCCGAGCAAGAAGGACCTGTTGGAGACCATAGAAGCGCAGAAGAAACAGCTCCTGCAGTACCAGGCACGCCTCAAGGATGTGGTCCAGGCCTACAAAAGCCTCCTGAAGGAGAAAGAGGCACTGGAGGCCAGCATCAAGGTGCTCTCGGTGTCGCATGAGGCGGACGTGGGCCTCACAGGTGCCCAGGCTCCGGGCCTCCCCTTCCCGGACTCCGTTGATGACCGGTGCTCCACTCACAGCGGGGATAGCACGGGAACCGCCACCAGCATTGATACTGCGGCCAGTCTCACCAGCACCAAGGGTGAGTTTGGGGTGGAAGAGGATAGACCGGCCCGTGGGCCGCTGTCTCCAAAGTCCGAAGAGGCCAGCGGGTCCGAGAGTGGCGTCAGCAGTAGCAGTGGGGACGGGCCGTCGGCAGGAGGGGAGGCGGACAAGCGCCTGCACCAGCTGAAAACTCAGTTGGCCACTCTGACCAGCTCTTTGGCCACCGTCACCCAGGAGAAATCCCGCATGGAGGCTTCCTACCTGGCGGACAAGAAGAAGATGAAACAAGACTTAGAGGACGCCAGTAAGAAGGCCGAGGAGGAGAGGGACCGTCTGGAGGGGGAGCTGAAGGGGCTGCAGGAGCACGTGGCGGAGACCAAAGCCCGCCTCATCACGCAGCAGCACGATCGCGCCCAAGAGCAGAGTGACCATGCCTTGATGCTGCGGGAGCTCCAGAAGCTGCTGCAGGAGGAGAGGACCCAGCGCCAGGACCTGGAGCTCCGGCTGGAAGAGACCCGGGAAGCCCTGGCAGGGCGGGCGTTTGCCGCGGGGCAGGTGGAAGGGTTTGAACTGCAGACCAAACAGCTGACCCGCGAGGTGGAGGAGCTGAAAGGTGAACTGCAGGCCCTGCGAAATGAGAAGAACCAGCCCGACCCGCGGCTGCAGGATCTCCAGGAAGAGGCTGTCAGGCTCAAGAGCCATTTCCAGACTCAGTTGCAACAGGAAATACGAAAGGTAATTATCCCCTTTCCTTCACACCTTAGCCGTTTACCGGTAGTGGGAAAGCTGCAGGCTTTTCCACCTGTGGGGGTCAGCAGCAAGTGGCTGCACTGGCATTTTCGATGCCATCCAGAAAGTTCCACCAGCGAGGCCTGGGTAGTGACAGTCCCCACAGGGTGAGTTTTTAACGGGATGTGTGACCTTTCTGAGTGCAACCTGGGTAGGAGTCAGGCAGTCCTGGCCTTCTGGGTGCTTACATTTTACTAGCTGGGCACAGTGAAGCAGTGTGGTGAGTGGCAGTGACCCGGTGAAAAGTAAGGTAGGGGGCAGAGAAAGTTTTTGGAGAAGCAACAGCCTCTGGCGATCGCTTTCCAAGAGGATTTGCCCTTCGGGAAAGGTGTGCTGCTTCACAGTGTATCCTTATAGTGTGGAAGGAGAGCTACCTGAACTTCCAGGAATATCCGAAGCGAGGGAAGGAAACAGTCTGGTGATTTCGTAATCGGACTTGGGGAGGCACAGAACAGACAAAGGTGACTCTGTCCATGAGATGGGTGTGTGCCATCACAGAACGATGGCAGAGAGACAAGGGTTTGGAATAATAAGCATTGGGGAGCAGAACCCAAGCAGGACCCATTGTTGGCACCGGATCCTAAGAAAGCAACCCCCGGCTCCTATGCTTGCCCGGCCAGCCCAATCTCATGACGCCTTTGCTCCCCGCACTTGCACTGTCAGAGCTTGCTCGAGGGAGGGCTTGTGGTTTGCCTGGGTGCATATCTGCCTGTTTCCTTGTTTTGCAGACAGCCCTCGCCGAGGAACTGCGCCGACAACAATCTCAGGTGGAAGAGCAGAGGGTGGCTGCCTTGGAGAACCAGATATCTGAGGTGTCGGAGCTGCTGGGCACCTACGAGAAGGCCAAGCAGAAGGACCAGCTTGCCATCCAGAAGCTGAAGGAGCGCATCCTGCAGCTGGACCTGGAGAATAAGACGCTGGCCCTTGCAGCCTCCAGCCGGTCCCCTCTGGACAGCCACGGGGAGGAGTCCAGCCTGGACGTCAATGTCCTGAAGGACAAGATGGAGAAGCTGAAGCAGCTGCTGCAGGTGGCCGCCAGGAAGAGCCAGGTAACCCTGGACTTGGAGAAACCCAGCGAGTTGGAGATAATACCCAGTTCTGAAGCCGCGGACGGGGAGAAGGCCACTGCGCTCTACTACCAGCAGGAGCTAAAGCAGCTGAAGGAGGAGTTTGAGAGGTACAAGATGAGGGCCCAGGTGGTCCTCAAGAGCAAGAACACCAGAGACGGCAACCTGGCCAAGGAGCTGGAGGAAGCCCAGGAGCAGCTGGCGGAGCTGAAGGAGAAGTACATCTCCCTGCGGCTGTCCTGTGAAGAGCTGGAGCGCCAGCACCGGCAGGAAGCCGAGGACTGGAAGCAGGAGCTGGTGCGGCTGCAGCAGCTGCACCGGCAGGAGCTGGAGCGCAGCCAGCTGGACTTCAGGGACCGCACACTGAAGCTGGAGGAGGAGATGCACAAGCAGCGGGACCGGGCCCTGGCCGTGCTGGCGGAGAAGGACCTGGAGCTGGAGCAGTTGCGCTCGGTGGCCCTGGCCTCCAGCCTGCCAGGCCGCCGAAGCCCTGTGGGGGCTGGGGCCCTTGGGGACCTGGCTGAGCCATCACCCCCAGATAGCCTGACCCAGGCCCTGCATCTGGCGGCGGCCAACGAGCCCACTTTCTTCCTCTATGCCGAGCAACTGGCCCGCAAGGAGGTGGAGATCACCTCCCTGCGGAAGCAGAAGCACAGACTGGAGGCCGACGTGCATCAGCTGCAGGACCGCCTGCTGGAGGAGGGGGAGCGGCACCGTGAGGAGGTCGGAGCCCTTCAGAGCCACATCGAAAAGAACATCAGGGACCAGAGCAGGGAGGGAGCCAACCTGGAGTACCTCAAAAACATCATCTACCGCTTCCTGACCTTGCCCGACACGCTGGGCCGCCAGCAGACGCTCACGGCCATACTGACCATCCTGCACTTCTCCCCCGAGGAGAAGCAAGTGATAATGCGACTCCCAGGCAGCAGTAGCTGGTGGCCCTCGGGCAAGAGATGAGACCCTTTGCCCAGCCTGTGGAGGGGTTGGGAGTGGGGTGGGGTGGAGGGGTACTCCAGCTCTAATGGCTTCTCCCCTGATTCTTAACGCATCCTTTCGCTGTGCTGAGTTTGGAGGCATCTTCGAAGTGGGATGGGATTTTCTGCCAAATGCCATTAATGTTGCTTTATCCGTGGGCCCTGGGGATGTGGAGAGAGAGTAAGTGAGTGAGTGAGTGTGTGCGTGCTCGCGTGCAAAAGCTAGCATGGAGAGGTACAGAATCTTTAAATATCCTAGTTTTTCATTATGCTCTCAGCTCAGAGCTAAGAGTAGATCTGACTCCCAAGAGTGTTCGATGGACTAATTTTTCCACATGACCAGCCCCCTACTCCATCTGATGGTGCACTGCTGCCCCACTTTTCTGGGGACATCCATTCAGGCTGGAAAGGGACCAGAACATTTGGGGAAGGGACAAATTGTCCACTAGTCCAAAGGGCCAAGTAACGGTGTGTTGTTCTAGTTAGGGCTTAGGGTCAACGGAAGCAATCTAGACCAAATACACCCTTTTTGACCCATCAGGAGAGCGATTTCTGGAGTCATCTGCTTTGGGCCAGCATGGGGTTAAAATCATCCTCTCACACCTGTCCTCTCCATGGCTCACCTGCTTAAGGTTGGCCTGACCTTGTGAGTAAATGATGTTGCTGTCTTAACACTGTTGCACTTTCAGTAAGAAACAAAACCCCAGGTTCTTAGAGGAGTCAGAAGGGTAAACTTTAGTCCTACCTGAACACACAGGACTGAGCTCATAGATTGGCCCCCAGCTATTTCCAACTGGGTAGGGGCAGGGAAGAGGGGCAAGGTTTGCTGTAGAGGGCACCAACACATAGTTGCGGCCCACTCAGGAAAGCACTAGGGGCCCTTCTGAAGGTGACCTGAGGTATTTCCCATCGGTGGCCAACATTCCAGCTCCAAATCCCTATCACCAGGGTATTTTTTTTTAACCAGGGTATTTTGACCATTCCTTCAGAGAGGGAATGTGAGTTCTGTACACAAACCCCTCACCCCCTGGGTCTTGTAGATCAAATTGAAGAGTGGAACCACAGCTTTTAAGGAAAAGAGGTAGAAGGGGAAAAGGTGCAGACAGTGCCGCATCCTGTTCCCACCTGCCCTTGGTGGATAGAGACCTTTGGATCTTAAAGACTTTACCATAAACTGGACCATTGTCTTGCTTGTGTCATCATCTAGCTGCTTTGAGAGGATTTGGGGTCCAGATGATGTTATTAAATGCTCCAGGTGGGAGGCTAGGTGACCCGTCAGATCTATCAACAGTGAATGGACATAGTGGGACAGAAGCGATTTGTTCAAATGAGTAAAACGTAAACCGTGCAATTATTAAACCAGAGTGAGTGACTT
This sequence comes from Nesogale talazaci, assembly GCA_004026705.1. NCBI lineage: Eukaryota > Metazoa > Chordata > Mammalia > Afrosoricida > Tenrecidae > Nesogale > Nesogale talazaci. Next base: position 24,721 of record PVJH01016793.1, on the reverse strand, counting down.
GACTGTCTTTCACTAATGGAACACACACCCTAGACCCATGTAGAGTGTGAGTGTGGGTGTTGAAGGAAGAAGATGGAATTCAGATTCTACTAATCTGGGATCTTTGAATCCAAGAAGGGAAAACTGCAACCCAGAAGCTGTACGTAGCCTGGAATGTGGGCGTGTGTCTGTGTCAGCAGGTACACAGAGGCACACTCTGGGGAGTCAGGAGTGGTCTCGAAACTGCTAGAAGTGTTCTATTTGTGACTGCTCAGTTATGTTTAACATCAGGACTTGGATCCAGGGAGAATTTCCCAGAACACCAAGATAAACTAGTAATTCAGACTTCCTTAATTTCCTTACCCTGACCTTCCTGGGTGTAGGCTATCTTGTGGTCACTGTTTCTAGGGGGTTGTGAACAAGATCATTCCACAATCACAGTTGCTTTCCTAGGACTGATCATTCGACTTTTGAGAAGGCAACAACAAGCAAAGAAGTCAAATTCTGGTGATTAAGAATCTTGAGGTCATGATTTAAGGCTATGACAGTTGCTAACTGAAACAAAAAGGTTGGGTCTTTCCCTACAGACACCTCATGATCCTAAAATCAGATACTATCATGCAAACCAAAACCAAACTCCACGCCAATCGAGTCAGTTCTGACTCATGGTGATTGAGTTTTCAAGATGGCAACTCTCCCTACCCCACTCCCATAATTGTATTGACATAATTTACATGTCATACAGTCCAACAAGACTGCAGCTCTTAACAGGAATAGAAAACCTCCATTCTGGCCTAAAGTAAGCAACTGGTGGTTTCATACTATTGACCTTGTGGTTAGCAGCCTAATGCCAAACCACTATGCCAAATTACCGATCCACCCCATACATAGGTTGGTGCTTGATTGTGTTGCCTATGCTTCTGGTCTCAAGTTTCAAGAAAGGAAAGAGACAATGTAGATGAGATTGGAAGCAAATTTGCTTTTCTTGGGCCCTGGTCCCAAAATGTTGGACTGTGTATAAGTCTTGTCAATAAGGTAATGAGAGTGAAACAGATAATTACACACAGGTAAGCAGGATTGATGTCAAAGTAGAAGATGATGGGGAGAAGGGAAGACGATTTGATCAACAGTAAGGGCATCCAGCTCGCCCTTTCTCCCGGCCCTGGGTATCTCCCACTGAGGGATGAACACATGCATGACCTATCCCTGATATGTCTATCTCTTCTTCAGAACTTGGGCACTCAGGTCTTGTGTGTACCAGCAAGTTAGGCTCCCTAAGTCATTCATTTTTCACGGCACCAGGAGTAACTGTGCTGGTCCAAGTGGAGAGGGAGTCTCCAGGTGTCAATTGCAAACAAACATTGAACAGACAACAGAGGTTTTCCCTAAGCGTTTGTGAAGCTGCTCCATCCTGTGGTCTATCAATCACTACAGAACATGAATCATCCTGGCTAGAGGAGAGGGGGCCTGGATACCATTGATTGCTACAGTATGTACCAATTGTCATCCTCAGGAAAATTGCTAACTGCAATAAAAAAAAGTTGCACCTAGAGCTCTAGTCACTGCCCAATCTCCAATCTCCTTTAATCCTTCCCTTTCATTCAAACCTCCCATCTTCCCCAAGCATCTGGGTACCCCAAATTGTTGGAAGTTTTTCATGCAAGGAGAAAGGGGGTTGATCTCGGAAGCTAAGCAGGGTCGGGCCTGGTTAGTACTTGGATGCGAATAATGGGGTAAGATCTCATTCCAGCCTCCCGATAGCTGTGTGACCTTTGTAAGATACACAAGCTCTCTGAATTTTCTGTCAATGAGGATCACGATGTCTGTGTCAAATGTTATTTCTTCAGATTGGATAAAAAAAAAAAAAATCAGTACAGCACAGTACCAGCGAAGAATTAGGGGCTGAAGGAGCAATTCCCCCCTTTCCAGCAATGTTCAGTGGCAGAATCGATGTCCTGATGCCTCTAAGCTGCAAATGTTACCGTCAGCCAAGGGGAGCACTTAACTGTTCCATCAAGCCTCCTTTACTCATGACAGTCCTATGAAGTAGGTGTTGTGTCTGTTTTGCAGACAGGGAAGTTTGGCAAAATGAAGTGAATTGTCCACGATCCAGAGCCAGAGAAGACAGAGCCAGGATTCAAACCCAGTGATCTGAACCAGATGGTCTAGGCTGTCTGCCCTTTTTATGCTGTCTGCTCTGCCCATCTTATGCTGTTTGTCTGTACAGTCTGCCAGCAGAGGGCAACATGGATTCATGAACCTGTTGCTTAGTGAGAAATCTAGGGGCTATGTTTGAATTATTTTTTTAAATAGACTTTTTCTAAGGCAGGTTTTAGGTTTACAATAACGTGCACAGAGTCCAGAGTGCCTACCTACCCTTCACCCCCACCCTTCACCTGTTCTATGCTCTCTTAGCATCTCATTCCTGTACATTTGCTACCATTACAAAGGAATCATTTTTATAATGATTTTTTTAAAAAAATCATTTTATTGGGGCCTCATATACCTTTTTTTCACAACCCAAACATCCATCCATTGTGTTGAGCACATTTGCTGCCATCATTCTCAGAACATTCTCTTTCTACCTGAGCCCCCAGAATCTGCTCCTTAATTTTTCCCTCCTTCTCCCTGCCTCATGAACCCTTGATAACATAATTTTTTTTCATGTCATACCAATGTCTCCTTTCACCCATTTTTTCTGCTGTTTATCCCCCTGGGGGGGGGGGGTCGTGGTGGTGGTGGAGGTTATAGTGTAGTTCTTTGTGATCAGTTTCCCCTTTCTCCCCGATCCTTTCCGTTCCTAGTATTGCCACTCAATATCGATCGTGAGGGGTTTCTCTGTTCTGAATTCTCTGTGTTTCCAGCTTATAAATATACCCTTGTATATGCTCAGGTCTAGCTGAATTCGTAGGGTAGAGTTGGGGTCATGTTAGTGGGAGGGGAGGGAGCATTAAAGAACTCGAGGAAAATTGTATGTTTCATCGATGCTATTCTGCACCCTGACTGGCTCATCTCTTCCTTGTGACCCTTTTGTAAGGGAATGTCCAAGTGTCTGTAGATGGGCTTTGGGTCTTCACCCTGCACTTCAAGGCTTGAAGGTAAATAAGTGCCCATCTAGCTGAGAAGCAACAAAGTCCACAGGAAAGAAGCACACCAGCCTATGTGATCATGCAGTGTCAGTTGGATCAGGTATCAGGAATCAAACACTCGGAACAAAAGTATACTGTGAATTGGGGAGAGTGCAGAAGGAATCATGGACACTTTAGCATTTTCTGTGTTGCGTACAATTCTACAGTTAAAGAAAAACATCATTTTTAAGGGTGAAGAAATACAGTCCTAGGCCATCCGAACAGCAGACATGTTTAAGTCCTTGGCAGTAATGTCCTTTAAGTAGCGGCCCAGCGTCTGAGTGGCAGTGGCAGAACAATTTGGAGACAGGCAGCAGGTCTTGGGCGGTTCCCCCACTGCTGCTGCTCTCATCCAGTTTGGTCTCACCGGGATAATCCTTAACAACACGATGCTCAAAGGAGAGGTACTCATTTAGGTAAACTATATACTTAACATAAGAAATCAACAGCTTTTCTGCTTTGGGTTCTACATGCACGCAGTCCAGCCTCCTTAGGACTATCTGAATGTGAATATTGGCATATTCAGATGCTCCACAGAGAGGTCAGAGACCCAGCCTGCTTAGTCCCCATGCATGGGGTCTCTCCTCCTGCCTACTTGTTCTGCAATAGGAGACTCACTATGTGAGGCAACTCTGGCCCTGATGCTGTATTTCCTATGGAGATGAAATGCAGGGTATGCAGAGAACGGAATGGTTGCAGCTATCCCTACACTCGTGAACCTCTGTCCTGGGGACCAGATCTCTCTGGGAGACCCTGGTCCTGGTGACACTGAGAGGGCTCTCGATTCGGATCCATCCCTGTGGCCCACCACGCTTGGTTGGAGAACCAGTCTTGGGTGAGAGCATGACAGATGTCATACTCTTCGTCTCCATGGTGACCAGTGGAGTGCTCTCTGTTCCCTAGCTGGACTGTGCTCTTTGACAGAGCAGTACTTAGGAACGTACTCTGATGTGACCTTTATAGACACGTTGCTTTTTCCATTTCTCTCTTCATCTTGGCCTCTTTCCATTTTTTATTACTCTTGAATGTGTATCACTGTCCAATCATTTCTACATGCCCAGTGATATTGATTACAGTCTTCAGGTTGCGCAATCCCTCTTAACCTTTTCCCAAGAGTCCCTTCCCCCGTTAATATAAGCTCACTGCTGTTTAACCGCTCCAGTCGTGGGCGTCCATGTGAGCTGCAGAGCCTGTTCTGTAAAGAGCATGGTGCTTAAGGTAGACATGCTTTACACTAGTTAACCTAAAGAATTGTTTGGTTCCAAGAACACTTTAGGGGATGGTTATGGCCTAAAGGCTTAAAAGGCCACAGTTTTGGGAGTTTCAAGATTCCATAAAGTCTGAATTCCATAGGGATTTAAAATTCTGTCCTGCAGTCTCCTTCCAACCTTAAAAAACAAGACAAAACACTTTTATTGGGACATAATCTACATATCATGTAATTCAATAGTTCAACCATACCAAGAAGAGTTGTACAATCAGTTACTCCAATTAATTTTAGAATATCCTCTTCTTTCTTGAACTGCAGGTTACTATTATTATTATTATTATTAGCAGTTATTATTCCACTCCCACCCCCAACCTGCCCCATCAAACCCCCAAGAGACCATATAATCCAGTTCCCGTCATTGTAGATTCACCCGTTCAGGATTCCACATACAGAAAAACATACAAAAATAAGAAATTAAAACTAACAACAAAGTAAAATACAGAAAAACCTCAAAAAGCAGAAAATATTAAGAACCAGAACAACTTTAAGATGGGTCAAAAGGGAGATCAAATGATAAAAGAGATTAAATTTTAACCTCACTCCATCTACCATCATCCACTTTCCATTGCACTGCGTATGATAGCAAGGCTCTTCACGTCCCTGGTCTATGTTGAGAGGAATTCACGGAGGTTTAATTCATGTGGGTTTCCCCTTGACTGTTTAAAAAAATTGAAAAAAAATTGGGTCAAGAGGGAGATCAAGTAAGATATTGCATTAGCCTTCAGAATAGATTGCAACTTAATTTAAGGAAGACCCAAATCCTCACAACTGGATCAATAGGTAATAACATGATCCATGAGGAAAAACCTGATGTCAAGGATTTTGTCCTACTTGGATCAATAATCAATGGTCATAGAAGCGGCAGTCACGAGTTCAAGAGACATCGCCTTTGGTAAATTTGGTGCACAAAACCTGTAGATGCTTCTAGTTCTCAAACTTCTAAAACAGGGCCAGTGCACTGTCCCTCAGCCCACTGGCGAGCCGGACTATAGTTTTTAAAAGTTATAGTTTAAAAAACAAACTATGAACAAATTCACTATGGGCCTGAGATGAGTTGGCGGCTAAGTAGGACAGCGGTGGCGGCGGCGGTGGCAAAAAACACCTGGTGGGCCGGATAAATGTCCTCGGTGGGCTGCATGTGGCCAACAGGCCATAGTTTGAGGACCCCTGCTCTAGAGTATTGAAGAGCAAGGATGTTTCTTTGAAGACTAAGGTGCACCTGACCCAAGTCATGCTATTCTTCACTATATCAGATGCATGTGAAAGTTGGACATTGAATAAGGAAGACTGAAGAAGAATAGACACATTTAACTGCTATTGGAGAAGAATATTGGAAGTACCAAGGTGTGCTAAAAGGATCAGCAGATCTGTAAGGTCAGAGTGCCTATTGTCACCCGGGACTCTCTCCAAATAACCATTGAGGAGGGACCAGTCCATGAAGACATCATCTCAGATAATTGGGGTAAACTATGTGACCCAGACTCAGAGTCAAAGGTCAGGGGCTGTAGTGCAGTCTGTCTTTGGCCAAACATGAGACTTTATTCTGTGAATGCACAAGGGATTAGATGTGCAAGCCGGGGCAACTGGAACCACTAGGCCCTGGGGATCCAGGCCTGTCTGTCTGCATGTGGCACAGACATCATGACACACCTGCCAAAAGAAAACAGCCAGCCTGGACAAGATGTTTCTGGAGCTACTGACCATGTGTCCAGGGGATCTGTTGAGGGGGGGGGAAAAGGGAGGGGGAAGGGAGAGAGAACTCAATGTCTAGCCCTACTCTTCAAGCTAGGACTTGGATTTTCCCAGGATATACATCCATGTTCAGGGCAATGCGCAGGGGCCAGTTGTGTGCTTTTGCATTGACTCTAACACATAGCAATTCTATTGGACAGTGTAGAAACCTTGTGAAGTTGGATAATGCACCCTCAACATTCATGCCTACCTGGAACCTTAGATTATGCCCTTGAACCTGGAGGTCCTGAGCTGAGAACCTCCTATACCCAGGAGACGGAGAGAGAGAGAGAGAGAGAGAGAGAGAGAGAGAGAGAGAGAGAGAGAGAGAGAGAGAGCTGTAATTCTGGAGATGGTGTGAGATGGCAGCACAGAGGTTCAGCGCAGGGCAACCAGAAGACCAACAGGGGGCTTCCCTGCCTGAAGAATAAGGCGGCTTTTGGTGAGCTCACTAACATGGAGCAAGGTTGCTGAGTGGCTCACTGGCTGCAAGCTTGCTAGTGGAAAGGGGTAACTCTAGGCCAGTGGTTCTCAATCTTCCCAATGCCTTGACCCTTTCATACAGTTTCACATGCTGTGGTGACCCCCAACCATAAAATTATTTTCATTGCTACTTCATCACTGTCACTTTGCTACTGTTATGAATCGGGCGGCCCCTGTGAAACGGTCATTCGACCCCCCAAGGGGTTGTGACTTGGGTTGAGAACTGCTGCTCTAGGTGCTTGATGGTCCAAAGTGCTCTATTGTCACACCTGTTCAAGCAGGACCCAACAGCAGAGGCTAGACCTGAGGGGAACCAGTGACAGAGCAGGGCATGGCCAGCTCAGAGCTGTGTTGGTTGGAAGTTGTCTTGGTTGGAACTGTATCCTGAGCTGTTCTGTTATTTCCAAGTTGACCCTGATTCCCAAAGTGCAGATTCTTTCCCCCCAAGGATTGTTCCGCGGTTCCGTGGGATGTGCCCACTCACTCCTCTTCTCTAGCAATTACCTTTTCAGCATCTCCACACAGAGGAACCTCTTTGTAGCTCTTCGTTCTGCTTGAGTCCTGCGGTGCAGGCACTCTGCCCTGCTCCTTCCTTAGATGTCTTACCTGCAGTAATTGTTCTCTCCTTGCTCCCATGACTTCTCCCTCTCCCTTTAGTTTTGTGGCTTACTGATCTTCCTTTACACCCTTAAGAACATTGTTGCTGTTCACCTGGGTTCTGCATGTGGACTTTTCTTGTTGTTACTGTTAATTGCCTTTGACTCTATTCCAATTCATGGTCACCTCATGTATGTAGGGCAGAAGCTTGTGACCTTTCAGAAGTGGAGCTCCACGCCTGTCAAGGTGTTTCTGGGTGGGTTTCCAATTGTCAACCTTTTCGTAAACGCTTGCCCACTGGCGCCACCCAGGGACTCCTAGTTTTCTCTTCCAAAAAAGCAAACTCATTGCCATTGAGTCGATGCCGACTCCTAGGGTTCCTAGAGGACAGGGCAGAATGCTTTTCTGAGTCTTTTAACTATGTAGACGAGTAGAAAGCCCTATCTTCCTCCCTTGAAGAGGCTGGTGGGTGCAAACTGCCCATCTTGTGGATTGCAGCTGAACTTGTAACCACACTACCTCCAGGGCTGTTCTTACCACTCTGCAATGGACTTGAATAACCATCCATTTTCCCTACTTCAATTTTCAGCCGCCCCTGGAATTCCCAGATCTGTATCCCTTGAGCCCCAGCCACAGATAGTCAAGGCCAGGCTGCGTCTCCATCTGAGTACGAGGCACTGCACACTCAATGTGTCCCAACCTCTCTATTGATTTACTTCTTCCCTCAACTGCAACCGTAGCCTCCCTTCTCACTTCCAAAATGAAGGATCCATGCAGTATTTTTAGTCAGATTCAGACGACAGACATACAGCAGATTTGGAAGGAAGTAGACAAAAAAGTATGACTGGTGGCAATGCAGGAATTATTATCAAATCACTAGGGTCACAGAACTATACTAACTTTTAGTTTGATACAAGGAGAACTTAGGAAACAAAAATCTAAGCACCTTAGAGGCAAAACTCTAATGCATTTAGTGCCTCTTTCTGATCCTTTAGTTGAAACTTCTATGCTCAGTTCTGAAACAGAGATAATTAGTCTTTTTTTTTTGGGGGGGGGGGACTATTAGTCCTAACCATCCTGTTTCACCCTCACTTCAGACTGAGTGCTCTGACATCAGAGCAGACAGAGATGCCCCTGAGTGGTGCACATGGTTAATGCACTGATGACCAAAAGGCTGGAGATTCAAATCCACCCAGAGGGAGTTTGGAAGAACGACCTGATGATCTAGAAGCAAAACCAAACCAAATCAGCTAATGGAATCCCCTGGAGCACAGCTCTATTCTGCTGGTTATGGGTCATGGTTACTTAGGGTAGACTCAACAGCAAACAACAAGATCTTCCTACCCCTCTTCCCAACCCCACATCTAGGTCCTGTTCTTTTGCTCTGTATTCATATTGGCCTTAATCTTGGCACTTTCCAGCTGACCGTGAACCCAGAGCCTCTTGTCTAGTCCTCCCTCTGGGGTTCTGGGTTTGACCCATCAACCTTTGTGTTTCCTGACTGTCACACTGACAGTTCCATCATTGGTTGCTGGTGCTCACTCACTTCGACCAGTGTCTCGACTAGTGAATCCATCGATAAGCTCGTGAGAAAGATCAAAGGTCTCTAATGGATTAAGAACCGCTTTCTCACCACACTTTTCTTTTCCCTTTTAAAAAAGTATGTTTTTGTAGAGAATGTACATCGCAAAACTCAGCAATTCAAGCATTTCTACAATTTGCAGACATTGATGACATTTTTTGAGTTGCATAACCATTTGTGATAAGTAGGTTTATTGTGCCAACCTGGTCAACAGGAACATGTGGGCTTAATAGGGACACAGTTCGATTGGAGGGCAAAGAGATAAATAGATTTGCAAGTCACGCCCCCCTCTCTCTTGCTAGCTGGTGATCAGACCCGCCTTTGGCTGCTTCACCTAGTTCTCTGCCTCAACTTATGAGCTCGAGCTTGAGCTTCCTTTGAGACCTGTTTTGCCACGTTGCTAGTGTATACATCATTGAGGCGTCGGAGCCTGTCATCTTGCTTTGCTTGAGTTCATATCCCATCTGGGCTGGCTTTGCTAAGCTCCTGATGAGCTGCTGACTATTGGTAACCCACCCTACTGTTAGCTGCCTGTGGCTGGACTGCCTGCATTGCCTGAAGGAAGACTCAGCTATCTGCTTCCTTGACCTTGAACCCAGCAGCCCTCATGAGTTGAAGGACTTCCAGTATATTAACTGTTCTGAGAAAGTGAGTTGAACTGAGCCCTCTGCACTGCTATGTGGACCAATTAGCTGTTACATTCCTTTGTTATATATATATATATATATCTCCAAAAGTGTCCTGGGTTTCTTGATTTTGTTTCTTTAGAGAACCTTGGCTAGTACATCATTTTTATCCTCCTATCTTGAGTGGTTCCTGTCTCAAGCACATAATGTCACTGACTACACACCCCTCCCCCAGCTTCCTAGCTTATCCTTTGAGTTGCTCTTATTACTTAGATCCCATATACGTGGATCTTCAGAGAGCATAATGCTCAAGAAGTCTTTTTTTTTTTTTTTTTTAGTTGGTGAATCTAAACTATGGTTTCACTTAAAGGTAACTTCAGGGGATTTATTTGGTGTGAAGTTTAAAATCACTTTATACCAGTGGTTTCAGGGGGCATCTTTGTGGATGTTGTTAGGTGCCAGTGAGTGGATTTAGACTCACACCAACTTCCTGCACAGCAGAACAAAACCCTGCCCAGTACAGCGCCATCCCTACAACTATTCTTCTGCTTGAGCCCATTGTTTCAGCCACTGGGTCAAGAGTTCAAGGTCTTCCTCTTTTTCATTGCCTCTCTACTTTCCTAAGCATGAGGTCCTTCTCCAGGGAACTAGCCTTTTTAAAGACCTTCAATTAAAGTGTCTATAGGTGCAGAAAGATCCTGGGAACTTGAGAGGTGGGATTAGAACACACCAAAATCTATTTCCAAATGAGAGGCAACGGATCTCATTCCAGTATCCCATTGCTAAAGACCCTCAAGTCCAGGGGCTCAGGAACACACCCAATGAGGGTGTTGGGGTATAGGATACTGCTTATTTTCCCAGGTATGAATGTCCAGTGTGTTTTTAAGACATCCCATCATGATTAGGCAGATGTCCTTAAGCTCTGGTACTCCTAATTAGGTAGGCTTTGAGTCACTATATTTCATTAACCATTTAGAAAATATACTGCTTTTTAATTTTTTTGAAATATCATTAGGAAGAGGTTGCTCTCAAAAGTCCCCACATTACAGAAGAGAGATGACAGTGAAGCCCATTAGCATGCCCTCATCCTGCAAAGCCCCACTGCAATTAGGGCCTTAGGTAAACAGAAGGCTTAAATGGCAGCGTTGACAATCTCTAATAACAATGCCTGCCGTGTGGTGTACTTTATTCTTCATAAACGCAACAGTGATTAGTCTGATATATAACCTAATCATCTGAAAGATGTAATTCCCAGAACAAACATTTGTGAGGACTGTCTTGTAAAGGGGCAGATTAAGCACAGACTTCTGACAGGTGGGCCTGAGCTGCAGAGGGAAAACCAGCGTGAGTGTGTCCTCATGTGTCCTCCACTAGAGGGCTGTGGGCTGCGCTGCCTGGGGCCCCTGTTTCTCTGTGCAGCTCAGGCGGCCCAGAGTGACTGAGTGGGGGCAGAGCGTAAACATCAGTGAATTCTTATTTTCCCAGTCTTACATAGATTTTACTGGAGCCCTGGGGGCTAGTGGGTTATGATTGGACTGCTAACTTCAAAGTAAGTAGTTCAAAATCACCTGCTGCTCTGCAGGAGAAACACAAGGCTTCCTATTTATCTCAGAAACTCAGAGAGACCGCTCTACCTGTCCTGTGGGGTCTCTATGAATTGATGGTAGTTCATTTGGTCTTTAGAGATGGATTTTAGGTATTAATGCTATACAAATTCATTGTCTGGGGGAGGAGTGATTCTAGAAAGATTATTGAGGTCCACACGAAAGGTATGGGGTGGGGGTGGGGGGCTGGGGAAGGGAGACCTAGAAACTTCTGGTGGTGGAGTGGGTTGTGCTTTAGGCTGTTAACTGTCAGGTTGACGGTTCAAAACCACCGGTCACTCGTTGGGAGACAAACAAGACTTTCTACTCCTATAGAGTTACAGTCTCCAAAACCCACAGCGATTGTCCTGCCCTGTCCTAGAAGGTGGCTGGGAGTTAGAATCAACTTGATGACAGTGAGGTTTTTGTTTGTTTGTCTGGTAAACTTCAATTTAGCTAACAACTCGTTGCACATTGTCTGGGCCCCTTGGCTGGATAAGACTGGGTGTGGATGCTAAACACACAGTTAGCTAGACGACTCCTAACTCTAAGAGTTCCGTTCAGACCCAGCAATGCTGGTCACCAAGTGGAGTCCCTGTGTGGTGCCAGCAGTTAGGTACTCAGCTACTGACCAAGAGTCCGGTAGTTCGAGCCCACCCAGGGGTACCTGACAAGAAAGGCCCGGTGATCTACTTTTGAAGGATCAGAATCATCCAGTCTGCTCTGACCTGCATGGAGTCTCCAGGAGTCAGAATTCACTTGACACCAACTGGCTTGGTTTTGCTTTAATTTCCTCACCAATCCTTTTTGTTCTCCTCCCGGGCACCCGGCCACCTGCTTGACATTGGGTGTGGTCGTGTGTCTGGAGTTGACCTGTAGGTATCTCCTGCATCCCTCTCCCCTCCCCAGTATGCACCCAGTTTGCTTTTTGACTGCATGCAATCTAGCTCTTCCTGCCTGTTGTGGAGGACCTTTGACCCTGCCCCCAAGCCCAGGTGTGACCATGCAGAGGCCCCGGGACGGGACTCATCGTAGGTCTCTCTCTGTGAGGTGGTTTCCTCCTCCTGCCCTTTTCTTTACCAAATCCCACAAAACATATCAATGTTTATCTCTCCAAAGAAAGCGGAACATTCTTTTACTGTCATGTTTAGAAATATCTGTTTATTGTTGGTGGGTGCCGTGCAGTCAGTTCCAGTTAGTAGGGACCCTCTCTGCACACACTGGTCCTCACACTTGTTCTTATGATGGAGCCAGTTGTGGCAGGGACTGTGTCAGTCCAGCTTGCCCAGGGCCTTCCTCCTCTCCTTGGCCAGGATGTCCTTCTCCAGGGACTGGTCCCTCCTGACATGTGTAAAGCCTGTGAGATGAAGACTCACCACCCTTGCCTCTCAGGAGCACTCTGAAAGTATTTCTTTTGAGACCTATCTGTTTGTTCTTCTGCTGCACTCACTGCCATCGAGTCAATGCCCACTCAGGACCCCGAGCTGACAGGCCAGAACTGCCCCTGTGAGTTTCTGAGACTGTCACTCTTGATGGGAGTAGAAATCTCATTCACCCGTGGGGTAGTTGGTGGCTTTTGAACTGCTGACTCTGTGTATCGCAGTCCAACTTGTCACCATGACACCACGAGGCCTCCGTTGTTCTTTTGGCAGTCCACGGTTCTTTGCCCACACCACAGTGCAAAATGTACCATTCGGAAGCAAATAAAAATGCCACGAGGAGTTGAGAGAAACTGTGCTGGACTCTGAAAATGATGTGACCAGATGGGAGACTCCTCTGCCAGTAGTCTGTATGCACCAGCACAGAAACTGTGGTGAAGGAGGTTAAGAGAAAAGGGTCAGAGGGCACCAAGAATCAACTATTACAATGGTGGCTGGATCAAGTGGCCAAAGGTCCTGAAGAGAGGGCGGTCACGTAGATGGGAGTGGGTACCCCAGGGTGCTGATAAAATCCTCCTTTTGCACCCCTCAAATCAACTCTCTGCTTCTGTTGTAACTGGTTCTCACGTTTAGGTATGTAGCCCAGTAATTCAGAGAAACCTTATCAAAGCACAAGCTCACTGCCAGTGAGCGGGTTCTGGCCCATAGCTACCCCCTAAGGACAGAGGGGAACTATCCCTGTGGGTTTGTGAGACAGTGAATCTTTAGAGGAGTAGGAAACCTCACTTCTCCTCTGCAGTGCATCGGGTAGGCTTGAACTGCTGACCTAATGTGCAACTGAGTAATCCCCTTTGAAATGATTGTTACTGTTGGTGCCATCGAGTCAATTCCAACTGACAGTGACTCCATCTGACAGAGTAGAACGGTCTTAGAGAGTTTTCTAGGCTGTAAGCTTTGTGAGAGAGGACCCTCAGGTCTTTCTTCCCCATGGTGGGTTTGCACTGCCAAGCATTTGATTAGCGGCTGCGCACTGAACTGGGGCACCGCCCGAAGAACCCTAGTTTAGGAAAAGATGGGAGGTAAGAGAATGAACAAGATGAATTATAGTTCCCCATAGGATTTCTTGGCCACAGTGGATATTCACGATATCTCTGCTTCACCACTAATTGTAGATTAGTCCCTCACTTGGTGCAAACCCTCTAAGTAGCTCCCTGGGAAGAATACTTCTAGTAATCTTTATAGCTTTAGCAACGATCACAGTCCAAACCCTTACTGAGCAGTTTTATCCCGTCACAGGAAGGTACCATGGATCACAATCGATTTGATGGCACCTGTGGTAGTTACACAATTTCATGCTAACCAGATAAATGCATGTGTAGGGGGGAGTCTAGCCTATCAATCAGATCACAGCCTGATGGCGCCTCCATGGCCTTCTCATAAGGAGGGTCCTGAGGACCTCCTCTCTCCCCCCACCCCCACTGTGCCTTCAACTTCCTTTTGACCATCCATGCTGAGATCTGTGCGAGCACGGAAATGCAGCCTCTGTCGCTGGATCCACCCTACACCACTCTGCACCCACCAGCCTGTGATCCTCCTGCATTCAGCATCATTGCTGTGGCTGCGTGAGTCTGAAGAAGGACGTGTGGACTAGTCTTGGACTTAGGGACTTAAGTTGGACTGGGTTGGGATGTTTGATTCAGGCACAATTACTTCTTGGTCTGGAGCTCTTTCTTATACAGATCTGAGTCTCTGCATTTGTTTCTCTAGTCAACCCAGCCAAACACCCATCAACAACCATCCTTCTTAAAACTCTCCAACAGGTCCCCTTCAGGAATTAACAGAAGATCTTCTGCTGTCCATGGTCTGGTCACTCCACTGCTGCTACATCCTGGCCACAGGGGGCTGCTTTCTGTTTTTTGAGAGGCCCTTAAGGGGTTTTTTACTAGTTGTTTCCTCTGCCAAGATGGGTCTTCTCCCCGATTTACATACAGCTGGTTCTCTAGTGAGTCACACCTCAGCCTCAGTGTCTTCTGCAAGAGTTCTTCCCTGACCACCTTGTTGAGTACAGCCCACCAGATTACCTTCCTTCCTTCCTTCCTTTCTTCCTTCCTTTTTTTTCATCACTGCCCTCTGGTGGTCATGGGAGCTACCCAGCACTGTTCCTGAGAGCTGCCACTGGATTTGAACCTCCAAGCCTGCGACTGTAGTCCCGCACTGAACCACTTATGCCCCTGGGGCTCAGCCCCAGATTACCTATTTGTAATTCTATTCCTGCTTGCTCATTGTCTCCTCCTGGTCCCTTTTGGAGTATAAATTCCAGGAGAGCCGAAACCTTGCCTGTTTTGTCCACTCTAGAATTTCTTGCACCTTGGACCAGAATGTCACCAGTTGGAACTCAACAGCCACTTTGCAGGGGGAAGTCTGGACTTTCTATTGCCATAAAGAGTTATACTCTCACTGGAAGAGTCCTGCCTTCCCTGTAGGGTCACTATGGGTAGGCACTGACTTGATGGCAGTGAGTTTTTTAGCTTAAAATAGGGGTTGTCAAAATTTTTGTTAGGTGCTATCCAATAGATTCTAACTCACAGGGACCCTAGGCACAGCAGAATGGAACAGTGTCATCAATTAGGCACTCAATAACTATTTCTTGAATAAATGCATAGCTCTTGATGTTTGTAATGGAGGCATTTACAATGAAGAGGTAACAACAACAAGAAGTATACTGTTGTTCCCTTAGACCAATGCAAGCACAGAGGCCGTTTCTAGAGGATAAACAAAGTTTTACTAGAAAGAGTCAGAATTCTGGATTGTTCAGTTCAGCTAACAGCCAAAAAACTTCATGCGTGAACTTTTCAAACAGAATCCTGAGGCTGATTCATCTGCATGGCACAGAGAAGATCAGGTCCACTAAGAGGCTCAGAGAAAAACTTCTGAGCCTGTCCTCTGCCCAGAAAGCAATTCTCTCACATAGAAAGCACACAGCATTAGACAAGTAGTTTAGAGTCAATGGATCGCAATTATAGGCTTTCTCCTGAGCAATGCTATCCATATTCTCTTATGTTGCCTTGGGATACGATTGGTAATGACCTAGTTTCACCTTATCATCATATGGAGGAGTGTGTTAGTCTGGGTAGACTAGAGAAACAAATCCACAGAAACTCATATGTGCACAAGACAGACTTATATAAAGAGTGATTGTACATTAAGAAAGCATCCCAACCCAGTCCAGTCCAAGCCCTTAAATCTTAAATTAGCCCATATGACCAAAATTCATCTGTAAAGTTCTTGTCAGACTGACAAAACATATGCAATGACACTGAAAGTAGGATGATCATAGGCCAGTGGGTGGACAGTCTTTGGATTCAGTGGTATTGTAAGCATTTCAGCATTGGCAAGGGGTCTCTTTGTGGCTTCTCCAGGTCCATGGTTCTGTAGGTCCATGTGGCTTCTCCTTAGGAAGTCAGCCTTGTGTCTGGTTAGCAGAGCATCTCCAAGGGAGTGAGGGGGGAGAGAGAGAGCTTGTCTCCTACCTCCAAGAGGAAGTACTGGATTTCCCAGAATTTTCAGGGGAAGGTCATGCCCACACAGAGACCTCATTGGTTATGACCTAGTTGACAGACTGGATGCCACCCCTTCACTCTTAATCCTTTCCAGT
Organism: Nesogale talazaci; assembly: GCA_004026705.1. Taxonomy (NCBI): domain Eukaryota; kingdom Metazoa; phylum Chordata; class Mammalia; order Afrosoricida; family Tenrecidae; genus Nesogale; species Nesogale talazaci. The sequence goes on along the minus strand of PVJH01016793.1, from coordinate 8,708 downwards.
CCCAAATCGACACCAGATTATGTAACTACAACAAGAAGAAAGGTTGAGAAAGAGAAAGAGATTGGCCCAAGGTCATTCTTCTAATTAGAAGTAAAGTCAAGATTAGAATTCAGATCTCTGCACAGAGTCAGGAGTTTCACGATACACCTGGGCTCACTTATTGACATGGTTAGGTTTCGAAGACCAGGTCGTTCTGTGAAGACTGTTTGTGTGCAGACGCGGAGGCTGCCCCTATTCAATCCCAGCATAGTGCATGACTACATCATGATGGTTCTGCCAAGTACATCTAACCTGGCAAATCCCACCCTTCCATTACTGCCCCAAACACTGAGAATGATAGCCCAACAAAGTTGACACATAACTTTATCCCTCCCACCTACCATTGTTCTAGCTTTGAATGGTGGGGGGAAGCATCTGACCTCCTCTGACTTCATAAACTTCACATCAACCTAAGGCCAATTTTTATGCGACTGAGGCCCTTTACTGTTCTTTACCAAGTAGGGATTCAACTGTCCCTGCGTGAGGCATTCCCTCCTCTGCTGGGTCCAACGAGTCATTGTAATGCTCACGATTCCAGTGTTTATTAGGGAAGTTGTTTTAGGTGCCATCCAGCGAGTTCTGAATCACAGCAACCCCGTGTGCATCTGAAGGACACACTGCCTGGTCCTGCACTATCCTCTCAATTGTTTCTTATGTTTGAGTCTTTGTTGCAGCCACTATGTTAATCCCTCTCCTCAAGGGCCTTCCTATCTTCTTTCTTTCTTCTTACTTTACCAAAGCACAATGTCCTTTTCCAAGGACTGGTATCTCTCGACAATATGTTCAAAGAACATGAGATGAAGCTTCGCCACCCTCCCTTCTAAGGAGTATTCTGGCTGTTCTTCTTCCAAAGTACATTCGTTTGTTCTTTTGCTCCTTGACCATGACCGTGGTACTTTCAATATTCGTTGCCAACACCGTAGTTCGAATGCATCAATTCTTCTGTAGTCTTCCTTTTCATTGTCCAACTTTGACATGCAAAAGAGGACACTGAAAGCATCATGGCTTGGGTCAGCCACACCTGAGACCTCAAAGTGACATCCTTGCCCTTCAACACTTAAAGAGGTCTCGTGCAGCAAAGTTGCCCAATGCAATATGTCCTTTGCGGCTACCTTGAGTATTGCTCTGTTCCTTGTTTGTCATGATGCTGCCTCGTTGTGAGGGGTTGGGTTTTCTTGACACTGAGTTGCAGTCTATCCTGAATGCTGCCATCCTTGATGTTCATCAGCAAGTGCTTCAAATCCTCCACTTGAGCAAGCAAGGTTGTGCCACCTGCATATTGCAGCTTGTCAATAAGCCTTTCTCTAATCCCCATGCCCAATTCTTCATCTAGTCCAGCTTCTCATATGACTCACTCAGCATACAGACTGAATCAATATGGTGACAATATAACCCTGATGAATACCTTTGCTGACTTTCAGTCACCAGTCTTCTTTTGCTCTGTTCAATGGACTACCATTTGGCCCATGGACAGATTCCACGTGAACACAGTGACATGTCCTCGGGTTCCCATTCTTTGCAATGCTATCCACACTTGGTTATGTTCCACGCAGTCTAATGCCTTCTCATAACCCATAAAACACAAGTCGATGTCTTTCGGGCATGCTCCACTTTCTGGTTTCCGTCACGGTCCACCGGATGTCAGCCATGATATCCCTTGCTCCCTTCCTCTTCTCAATCCAGTTTGACAATTCATCAGTCTCTGTGGATGTATGGCTGCAAGCATTATTGAATTATCTTCGGCAGAATTTTCTTGCATGTGATGTTAATAATACTGTTTGATCATTTCTGCCTTCTGTTGGGTCGCCTTTTGTTGGAATGGGCACAGAGAAAGATCTTTTCCAATTGGTTGGCTATGTAGCTAGCTTTCAAATTTTTCGGCTTAGACAAGTGGCCCCTTGGTCTCTGTCCTGCTCTTACAATGGTTAAAAGCCCCTTCAGTTTGGCTGAACTCCCCATCCCCCCACCCCAGCATGCTACTCTACCCTAAGCTTCAGCCTGAAGGAGCTCAGCCTTAGCCCCCTGCTCACCAGGTAACCCAGGCAAAGGTGTCCCGCTGCCTGCTCCTCCCCCACCCCACCCACCCCCGCAGAGTCCTTGGCCCAGAGTGCAAAGGGGATGCTGCACTTTGCAGGGGTCTGTTTCTACATTTAAATAGAAATAGATTTCCCCCTAAGAATTTTTAATGGGCGATCCTGCCTCCAGATGCTCCAGTAAATCGGAGAGGGAGCCAAACCTCCTTATTTCGATTCCGCACCAAGCTTTTTTCCTTCCCTCCCCACCCCCCAGCGGTTCTTGCCCCGAGGTGCTCTGTAAAGCGAACCCACTCTGATACAGTTTGAAAAGTGCATTTTGTACTTGCCTCTTCCTTTGATCGAATTAATCTGGGCTTTTTTTTGTAGTTCTAAATGAGGCCTATGGGCCGACAATGTAGCTGTTTAAAGGGGGATTTCAAGGAATAATAGCCAATGCAAACAGTGGCATGAGAATGGCCACTTGCTTTTGCACTTTCAATCACAGACGAACAGCCAAGAAAGCTTTTAAAATGAATTGAAATTTTGTGGCATGCCATCTGGGATTATTTGGGTGTGTGTGTGTGGGGGGGGGGGGAGCAGTTCTGAATACTGCAGTGGCCCACAAGAACGGCAGTGCCATTTCAGATAGCAACCTCACACTTAACTGGTGCAAAGTTGGCCCGTGTTATTTATTTATTTCCCCTCCCCCCTTCCTTATTATTTTCTTTCTCTTGGATTATCTGCAAAAATTCTCTTTGATTGCTGGTATTTGGGTCTGAAAAACTTTTCTATTGTTGAAGAATTCAATTCAACCCCTTGCAGCTGCCGATCCCCCCATTGTCCCCTTCGTGATGTGTACGCGTCGGCGATGAATGTGGCCAAGCCTTTTAGGGCCTTAATAGGTGTCCACATAAAGGTCATTTATTCTGCCGTGCTTGTTTCAACAAAAGTTTATACACAAACAACAACCACAGCTAAAACATCCACATTTATCAAATCCTCCCAACACAGGATGCAAAACCTGCCTCCAGCCACGGGCCCAGGCATGGCAATTGTTTTCCATGGAAGATCTGGGGAGCAGGAAGGAGTCGGAGCGATTTCACCCAGGGCCAAGCCTAATTGTTTCAACAGGGATCCCAGCAGAGTGGGGTGGGGGTGGGGTGCCAGAGGCTGCCGGAGCGTCAGGGGCTTCTAATCAGGTTAAGGTGGAGCACAGAGCAGAACAGAGTCAGGATTCAGGCAGTGAGGCTTCGCTGGTTTCTGGAACTTCACCCTGCTTGGGGGCTCCTAGCTTCTCCTGAACTTGGGTGTGCACTCATTTCTGCAGGGGAGGTTTGCCTGAGTGAGACCAGAATTTGGAGGAAAATGCAATAAAGGGATATAATCTTAGGTATCTGGAATTTGCACGTGTGCACACCCACCCACACGTTATTCTCTGAAGGTGTTAAATATGTTATTCCAAATAAAAGGAGCACAGCCCCACCCTGGTTAACACCCATCCCCCCCCCCCCCCCCAAGGTCTTAGGATGGACTCACAATTGCCCGATGTAAACGCTGGGGAGGTTGGGGCCAAACAAGAGAAGATACCGGCCCAGAGGAAAGGCAGCAAGGATTTGTGAGGGGGATGGCTCACCACTGAGGATGTCAGGCGGGAATGACAGAACTCTGGCCACGTGGGGAAATCCCTCAGTCCCCCACTCCCAGGCACAGCCCACTGGGTGATGCAGCCCGCCAGAGCCCTGAATCCATCCCAGGAGGATGTGTGGTGCCCGCTCCAGGCCCTGTCTTCATTGGAAGTTGTCGGAAGCAAACGTGAGCACGCCCCGCGGAACCCTAGCTGGTCCTCCCCAACGCAGGTCGGCTAGCTGGCTCACCCACCTTTCAAGTTGAAGACTTCAGACTTGAGAGGGAAAGGTTCCAGTTTGTAGATCCCTGGGGACTTTTGTGAAGGCTGTGATAGCTCTGGGATTCCGTCCCTGAGTGTGGCGCCACCCCTCTCCCTAACCTCACCTGAGGCCCTGGGGCTGGGCTGGAGGGTCCAGCTCTCCCAGGTGCTGAGGAATACTCCCCAGGAGCTTCAGGGACCGCTCAGCCTCCAGCCCCTCAGCCTGAGCTTCTCAGACTATGATGGGGATCTCTTTAGCTGGTACATTCTGAGTCCGGGGTGGGGTCCAAGAACCTGCATTCCCAGAAAGCTCCCTGGTGATGATGTGGGGGCTGCTGGAGCCTCCAGTCTCGGATGGACCTGCAGATGGGGGCAGCTCCAACTGGCTCAGCGTCACAGAAGCTCTCTTGAAAACGGAGTCCACGTCAATTGGCCACAAAGCCATCCATCGGGGGTGTGTGTTTGTTTTGACTTTTCAACTCCAGTCGATTTGGGGGAACTTGGATTGGGCCTGATGAGAATCAAGTCTGAGGGATGTTTACCTTTCAATTTTTCTGGCATCAGATTTGATGCTTCCATTTCGGACAGAAGAGAAAAAGTAAACAATATTTGATTCCTTAAAAAAAAATCATTTCTCTACTATGCACTCAGTTTCCCATTATTCACAGCAGCAGTATCGCTAGGTTTGGAGTTCCCCTTCTCCCCACCAGCCTCCTTCCATACCAGACCTTCCGGCATCCTTAGTAATACTGATGGCCAATTTTAATCATAAAAGTATGTGATGAATATAGTTGTAAAAGGCTCAATGCAGTATTTCTTCCAGTCTATGATTGCTAACAACAAAATGGGTTTTCTAATCTCTTTCTTCATTGAATTAGAACATTTTAGTTACAGTATCATTAGTAATGGAGTGGAAGTCTTTCTGATTGCTCTTCTCCCCCCCCCCCCTTATTACTACTTTATTTTCCCAAAATATACTGATGTGACTACTCAAACGGGAGTTACCATGTTATTATAGGAAAGCAGCAGAAAAGTAGACAAAATCAACAACTATAAGAAGACTGGCAACATTGAAGCCAATAGTTCCTGTGCAGAGGCGACCTCCTGATTCAAAACATCACTGAAACTGTAACAAGGGCAGCTCTGACTGGAACACATTAGAAGGTTCAAAACGTCAATTAGCATACAGCTTTAGTTGCATAAGTATAGGGATGCATGTTAACTGCGCTGACGAGAACTCTTTTTATAGTTAAAACTAACTGAACTGCAGGGATCACTTAATACATGTAATCATCATTTTCTGCTGCTCCACCGCACGACTCTGTAGACATATGTTCTGATGTCACTGTCCTGACGTGGTCTGTCCCGGAGGGACACTGCTGACGAATTGTGTATTGAGTCGTTATGAGGGACTCCTAAGTCTGCTTGGAGTCATAGTGGCCCCAGGTGACACAGCACAACTGCCCTCAGGGTTTCCTAAGCTACAATATTAAAAAAAAAAAAGAGTCTTACACAAAAGAATTACTATTATTTTCATTGCACTTAGGCTCTATCATAATAGAAGACTAGAATAATTTACATAGAATTAAATAAAACAATATCTAATTCTAGCTCTAGCAATACTTTGGACACTTTCTCTGGTGGAGCAGACCTTCCCACTCTCCTCACGTTTGGCTTCAGGGTCTCTGGCGGAAGCTTTCGCAGCCCTTGACTGAGCAAATGATTCACAAGTCAATAGCAGTAGGGAAAATGGAGGACTAGGGATGAACCACCACCCATCATAACAGCGTCAAGCATGGGGAAAACTACCTAAGTCAGAAGCCTATCCTTGCAATGAAAGTGCAGTGGTTTCAAACAGAATCAAGCTTAGACTTGAGTTGCAATCCAAGAGGCTCATTAAACTATAATCTAAAAAAAATAATTTTATTGGGAGCTCTTACAGGTATCACAACATCTCATAGAAACTTTTTCCATGTTTTCATTTAATATTTATTGGGGACTCTTACGTCTCTTATCACAATCCATACATTCATCCACTGTGTCAAGCACATTTGTACATATGTTGCCACCATCATTTTCAATAAACTATAATCTTTATGGGAGAAAAATCACAGATCTCTTTCCTAAGGAGGCTGTTGAGTGGGTGGGTGGGGCTTGAACCCTTGACTTTCCAGTTAGAAGCAACAGACTTGACTCTTGTGCCTTCTTCTGTGCTCCTTACTGTGGCTGGGTTGTTGTCGGGTGACTCATAGAAACCCTCTCCACAAGAGAACAATGCACCGGTGGCCCTGAGTCACCCTCACAATGGTTATGCCTGAGTCCATTGTGTAGCTGTTCCAGTGGGGAAAATGGTGGGAACATCTCATCCCCACCCCATGAGGGTTACCCTCAGAGAGCCTAGAGCAGTGGGGCTCAATCGTAGCTGTGTGTTAGAATCAGCTGGGATAGTTTTACAACCCCTGCCAGCCTCCCTCCCCCTCCCCGATTCTTACAATCAAATGCAGTTGGTTTGGGGTGGACACCAGCTCTCAGCACCTTTGGAAAGCCATAAAATGACTTACATGGCCTCCTTCCCCATCCACCCCCCAGCCTGAAGGAGAAAACAATGGGACTGATGGTTCCTGGAGGACAGGGGGAGATGGGGAGGTGGGGTAAAGAAGGTGGTGTTGACCAACCCGGGGTAAGACAACAAGTGATCCAAAACCAGTGACAAGGTGGATGTGAGAGGCCTGTTAGGGATTTATTAAGAGTAATGTAACAGAGAAATTACTGAAACCCAACTGAAGTCTGGGCATGATAGTGGGACAAGAGGAAAGTAAAAGGAAATAGAGGAAAGAACTGGCAGGCAGAGGGCATGCTTACCATGTACATAGATAAATATATTTCTATATGATGATGGGGAAATATATCCATGTGCATTTACTTATAGGGTTAATATTAAGGCAGCAGATGGGCATTGGGCTCCTACTCAAGTATTTTCTCAGTGCAAGAACACTTTTTTCTATTGAATTGGCATTCCATGACGCTCACCTTCCCAACATGATCACTGAAGACAAATGTCTGCATTAGCAAATGTGGTGAAGAAAGCTGATAGTACTCAGATATCAAAAGACATAGCATCTGAGATCTTAAAGGCTTGAGGGTAAACAAGCAGTCATCCAGCTCAGAAGCAACAAAGTCGACACGGAAGAACACCAGCCTTTGTGATCATGAGATGTCAAAGTGAGCAGGTATTAGGCATCAAAGAAGTAAAAATTGTATCATTATAAATGAGGTGGGCTACATATGGGGACCCAAAGCTGACCTGCAGGAGAAGTGACACCTTCTTACAGAAAAGGGTTGTGGGGAGGAGAAGATCCAGTCAGGGTACAGTGTAGCAATGATGAAATATGCAACTTTCCTCTAGTTCTTAAATGTTTCCTTCCCCCCACCCCACTATCATGATCCCCAATTCTACCTTATAAATCCGGCTAGACCAGAGCATGTATACTGGTACAGATAGGAACCGGAAACATGGGGAATCCAGGACAGATGATCCCTTCAGGACCAGTGGTGAGAGTGGTGATACTGGGAGGGTGGAGGGAAGGCGGAGTAGAAATGGGGAACTGATTACAAGGATCTACATATAACTTCCTCTCTGGGGTAGGGACAACAGGAAAGTGGATGAAGGGAGACATCAGTGTAGAATATGACAAAATAATAATTTATAAATTATCGAGGGTTTGTGGGAGTGGGCCAAGCAGGGGGTGGGGATACGAGGAACTGAAACCAGGGGCTTAAATGGAGAGAAAATGTTTCGAGAATGATGATGGCAACAAGTGTACAGATGTGCTTTGCATACAATGGATGGATGAGTGGATTGTGATGCGAGTTGTATGAGCCCCAATAAAATGATTTAAAAAAAGAACAAGCTCTGCATGCGTTCTGCTGTAGCCCTGATGGGGTGGTGGTTCTGTGGTGGGCTGCAGTTTGACACCAGTAGTTCCAAGGGAGAAAGACAAAGCTTTCTGCTCCTTCAAGAGCTCCGGTCTTGTTCTGTCTGCAGGATTGTCAGGAGTGGGGACCGACTTGATGACACTGAGAGTCTTTGTCGGCTTTGAAGGAGCCCTAAGAGCATAGTGCTCACTGGTCAGGTTGTTAACTACAAGGTCAGCGGTTTGAAACCACCAGCCTCTCCTCTGGAGGAAGATGAGACCAGCTTCAGAAGGCCACAGGGAGAGTTCTGCCCGGTCCTGCCAGATCCCTGTGACTTGGCACCCACTTGATGGCAGGTTTTGTTTTCCTTTTTGGCGGGAGGGTGATGGGGTCGTCTCTGAAGCATGGGATCACATGATGAAAACATTGGAAATTTTGTGGAGTGGCCAACATGGGGACATGGTGAAGAGAGACTTTCAGGGATACTGCCAACACAATCTCTGCCCGCAGCTGCAGGACAAGGCGTGCCCGGGAAGACTTTCTGCATTCATCCACTTGAATGACACATATTTGCATTTTAAGATTCTGTCTCGGGGCTGAGCCCCGGTGGCGTAGTGGTTGTGCGCTGGATTGTGGCCCACTGGGATGGAGGTTCGATTCCAGCTCCACGGAGCAAAGGCTGGGCCTCCTACTCCCACCACCTGAGGGCGGTGATGCCCCCCCCCCTCCAAAAAAAAGATTTTGTCTCACTCTTTCCGAACAGTCTGTCATTTATTGGGGTTCCCCTTCTGGAATGCCCTTATCCAGGAAGGGGACAGCTCCAGAGGCTGCCGATAGACACCAGAGCAGTAAAC
>PVJH01016792.1:0-49546 GCA_004026705.1 Nesogale talazaci | reverse complement strand
AAAGGTGTGTGCTCTGTCAGTGGAATGAGCTCATGTGTGGTGATTTTGCCGTAAGTAAAACAGTAAGAATAATAGACACAGGGTCCATTTTGAGAAATTGGTGTCGGCACAGAACATTCTCCAGACGTAGGTTCGTGGTAGGTAACACAACCTTTTAACAAAACAACAAAAAAACGGAGTGTATGCTTTGGCCCCACTCCCATACTTTTCTTAGCCCCTACCCTTGTGATATTGGCTAGAACAAATGGCAAAGATGACAAGGAATCAGATTTGAACTAGATACATAAGATTGCCAAATAATGGTACTGTTGAAATTAGAGCACTGCCCTAGGGGAATAGAATTGGACACTGCCTTGGGAGCCATCGGGAACCTTCCCTGCTCATAGGAACTCTTCTAGAATACTGTGCACAAGCGTCCTGGTACCTAGGTTTGTAAATAATGGTGCTGCTGATGTTAGAACACTCTCCTGGGTTGGGGCCCCCTTTTCTCTGGAAATATCTTTTTTTCCCAATGATTTTATTGGGGGCTCTTACAGCTCTTACAACATTCAATACATCATTTGGATCAAGCATATTTGTACACATGTTGCCATATTCATTTCCAAGTATTTTCTACTTGAGCCCTTGGTATAAGCTCCCCTTTCCTCCTCCTTTTTTTTTTTTTTTGGTGTGTGTGGCATCACTGCCCTGGTGGGAGTAGGAAGCCCAGCCTTGCTCCTGGAGAGCTGCTGCTGGATTTGAACTGTCAACCCCGTGGGCCGCAGTCCCGAGCACAACGACTAGGCCACCAGGGCTCAGCCAAGAATCCCCCTCCTTTTTTTGGGGGGGATGCCCCCTCCTTTAAAAAAATTTTTTTAATGAATCATTTTATTGGGGGTCTGGGAATATCTTTTGGAAGGATCAGTACAGGGTTAAAGATGACCCGAATCTTCACCTTGTCCAAAATGCTGTACTATTCCATCGTCTCTGGTAACAAGTACTTCTCCATTCTCTCATGTCTTAAAACCAAGAAACCAAACTCGCTGCCATTGGGTTGTTTTGAAGCATGGCAGTCCTATAGCACTGGATAGAACTGCCTCTGGGTTTGTAAGACATACTCTTCATGGGAGCAGACAGTCCTCTCTTCTGGAGGAGCGGGTGGTGGTTTCTAACTGCCACACTTGGACCTAAGGATGCTGTAATTCACCAAAACAGTGTACAGAACTCACAAACCTTCTAGGAAATGGCTCACAGAGTTGTGAAAACTGGCAATCTCCAAAACTGGAGTTCACACACCAGTCTGGTGGATTCAGTTCACTACCCTGGTTGCAGAGGCTGACAACCCAGATCAGTGGGTCAGGCTGCTGGCTCAAGTTCCAAAGACCCGAGGTCTGACAGACAAGCTAGATGCACGATCCAGAGCAAGAACACACTTTGCCGGAGAGTTACCATGATGTGGCCACAGAGAAAGCAGTTGAAAGTGAGAGGAATGCACCGGAACTCATGTAAGATGGCTTGTTGACCTGCTCTTGCCATGGAGCAGCATGTCGAGTACTAATTTAGAGATCAGTTGGGCAGCAAGATATGAGTTGGTATGCGACCTTGAAGAAACCCAGAACCTCCCTCTATAACCCTGACCCGAGTAGCTTTGTACCAAGCTTTTACATTGTTGTTCAAAATAGATAGGACTGAAAGGAGATTAGTTGGTTTTCATATTTTTGTGATTCAATATTTGTTTCTTTATTAACTTGTGGCATAGCTAGATCTAGGGGTGGGTTGAATACCAGGATTGTGACGACGTAATGAGCAAAGAGAAGAGAGGGGCAACAACTGGAGTAACGTTCACATGCCAATCTCGCTGACAAAGTCACGGGTACTGCTGGTCCTAACATGGTTTGCAGTCCACCTTTCGTCTGAAATGTGAAATTTCAGGCATGGTAAGAGAAAGCAAAGCTGCTGTTCTGCCACAGTGTGCTGGATGCTCAGAATTTTGTCCACAGACCCCAGGCTCAGAACCCTTGCCCTATAGTGTCTGCTTCCTTGCTGCATTGTATTTGGGTGGTGGGGCCAGGAAGGTGGGTCCCTTTACCCTTCTGTCAGAACCTCAAATCAATACTGGCAGCTCAGGTCTCCCTGGCCAGAACCATTTAAAATCTCAATTACTTGGTGCAGTCATTCCACTGATTTATGCTTTACTCATTATTTCAAAAATGAGAAATAGGACATGGGCAAGAAATAGCCGAGTGCTTTTGGAAAGCTATTTGAATACTCTTGGATGTGTTTTCCCTTGGAAGTCAGATGATAAATGTGACTGGACAGGTATACTTATCTCCTGTGTCTGGGGGTCCCAGAGATGCCCTGCCTAGCCCATTAATGCAGACAGCCTTCCCGTTCAACAAACAACCATATGGTGACTATTTCAGCGAGCTGTTCCTTTATGATGAAGCATCAGGGAATAGACCCTTTTCTGTGCAACTCTGCGCAGGCACGTAACAGAATAAATGAATTAGGGCTCTCTTGGTAAAAGAAGCAGGCTAAGCATGCCTATAAAATTTGTGTGCTGAGCAAATAATTCAAGAAGTTGGACTCTGAGGAAGAACGTGGCATCAGGACTGGAGGGAGATTCATTAACCACCTGAAATATGAAGATGACGCAACCATGTATGTTGGAGGTAAATACTTGGATCTCATACGGATGAAGAACTATATGGCTCATATCTCAACATAAAATGCAAATCCTCACACTTGGACAAAGAAGTACTGCATGGAGAAAAGATGGGACATGGTCAAGAATTCAATTTTACTTGGATTCCCAATCAACATCCATGGAAGCAGCAGTCAAAAAATTAAAGTGTTTTGCCTTGAGCAAGTCTACTTCACATCTCTTTGCTATGTAAACTATGCTCCAATAATTATATATATAATATATTATATAGACAGATCCCTTAGATGTGTTCAGAAGCAAAGATGTCACTTTGAAGGCTAAAGTACATCTGACCCAAGACAGTATTTTTGATCATCATCTATGCATCTGAAAGCTGAACAGTGAATAAAGATAGCCAAAGAATTGATACCTTTCTATTATGGCATTGGAGAAGGATATGGAACATAATCATGGACTGTCACAAGAAACAAAATTGTCCTGGAAGGAGTGTTGCCAGAATGTTCCTTAGGAGAGAGGACGGCAAGACTTGAGCTCATGTACTTTGGACATGTTATCTGAAGGGGTCAGTCCCTGGAGACCAGTCATAGGAAAGGGTCAGTGCAAAAAGGGAGTCCCTCAAGAGGTGGATCGACAGTGGCTCTAACAGCAACGATGAGGGCACTAGTGAAGGGGCTGGCAGTGCATTCTTCTTTTATCCAGAGGGTTTCTGAGTCGGAGGTGACTCGACACTTCACATCAAGCAAGTTGGGTACACTTTAACAAGTTCCCTACCATCGAGTGGATTCTGACTCATAGTGACCTATAGAGTTCCCTCAACTTTGGTAATCTACAGGAGTGAGCGGATAGCTTTATCTTTCTCCTTCAGAGCACCTGGAACTGCTGGCCTTGGGGTTAGCAGTTCAACACTTAGCCAAGTATGCCACCAGTGCTCCATTTTACAGAAGACATCCAATATTCAGAGGTCCCCACACCATTTCTCAGAGATGGGAAGCCCAGGATAGGAAACACTGTCAAGGAAAAGGTGACATTGGTGTTGAACCCGGAGTTTTTCAAGATCACTGCTGGTTCACTTACAGCTGTTAGCTGTCTTGAACCAGCCTCTGGTGCTCAGTAAAATGAAATGCTGCCTGATTCACCCCCAGGTTTCCCTTGGCTCATCTACCACTGTATAAAGCTGGATCTTTCTAATCCCTCTTAGGCTGGAAGCCCAGCTATAAACTCCTGGGCATCATTTCAACATGGAAGTCTTCACTGATTGCTGCACAGAGATTTATTGGCCTAAAATTGAACCCTGATTTCCTTTATGGAGGGTGAGAATTCTACCACTGTCCACCGGTTCACCTATTACCTGCCTACCTATTTACCCACATTTTTCTTGACCTTATTTACATCTTAAAATGGATGTGGTGGTTAATTGTTTTGATGGTACCCTTGGTTCTCACTAAGTGGTTCTGGCTGCTTCCCGTCATTCATGATGGAGTTGGTGGAGTTAGCATTTTTGAGAACTTTTGATGAGTATGGTATTACTTAGCCTTAAGGTGCCCCTCAGATATTTTAGAAGCAGTGTACTAGTTTCCCATTGCTCTCCAGTAAACTAGCATATATTCAGTGATGTAAAAGAACATGAATCTATTGCTGTATACTTATATAAGATGCACACAGTCTCACTGAGCTAAAATCAAGGTCTTGGAGATTTGACAAGATCTCTTTCCTGACTCTTAGAACTCCTGAAGACAAGGGCATCTATATTTCTTGGCAATTGGTCCCTTTCTCCATTTTTATAACTAGCAGCACAGCATCTTCAAATCTCCCCACTCTATCATCACATTGCCTTCCCTCCGTCTCCTGCTGTATCCCTCATGATCCCTTGTGATCACATTGGGATGCATGTATTTCAAGATCCTTAACTTGATCCCACCTGCAAAATCTCTTTTGTCATATGCCTTAGTCTGGGTTCACTAGAGAAGCAAATGCATAGACACTTTTTTGTGTGTAAGAGAAAATGTTTTAATCTAAGAGCAGTTGTGCATCTCAGTCTAGGTTACATCCATAAATTTGATATTATTCCCATATGTCTGTTACCAGTTTATAATTCTTCAGACTCAGTCAACACATGCAATGATGCTGAATGCAGGAACAAAGATCACAGGCCAGGGGGTGGAAAGGCTTGTGGTGGTGGAAGCATCTCAGCACTGATGTGGATCTCCATGTGACTGACTGCTTCAGCTCCAGGGCTCTGGCTTCACCAGAGATCTCCATGTGGCCTGTCAGCAGGAAGACAAGCAGAGTGTCTGTATCTTACCTCCAGTGAGCTATTTATTGCCTTCGTGCCTCCAAATGAGGTCATCAAGCTGCGACCTGATTGGCAGGAGATTATGTAACTGTCACGCCATATAAAATGACATCCACACTTTGCCGAATTTAGATTTTCCAGAATATGGACAAACGGAAGGTGGGGGTTTACATTGTAAGTGGAAAAGGAACTGCCGCGGAGAAACTGGACAATACTTTGAGTAGGTGATCAAAATCAACACCAGTTTCCTCAGAGTGGGCTCCGTTGCCCCTTTTGTGGTAGTTGCTGGGGATGCACTCCTTGAATCTCACCAAGAAGAAACAACCATTAGACAAACTGCAAGTGAGAAGTGCTCCATTAAAACAAAAGCACTGGAGACCAAATGTGTATCCTTTAAAAATGTTAGTGTCATACAAGACAAAGCTTGCTAAACTGTTCTAAGGAAGATCCTCAACACCTAATATATATATATCATATATGTGCATATATATGATATATATCATAAATATATCATAAATATATATATATATTTTCCTTAGAGTGGATGAGGCTTTCTATTCCTGTAAAGAGTTAGGCTCTTGGAACCCCACTGGGGCGGTTCTACCCTGTCCTCTAGGGTGATATGAATCAGCTTCAGTTGAATGGCAGCAAGTGAATCCCAAAGCTTCTTGTAAAAATGACATTCCAAGAGTGTCTGGCCTCCCCCAACTTCACACGGGGTGTGAAGAATTGAGACCAACAGCCGAAAATGGATTCTTCTTAGACAGGTGGGATGGCAGTGAGTTGGGGATTAGCGTGACGGGCACTGGACAATCGCCGGGGATGCACTGCAGAAAATGATGCCAAGCTGCCGCGTGCACCACTGCGGAAGTGAAATGTTTAAAATATCAACTTATTGCTGCCAGCCGCCTTGTCAGCAATGGGTGTTGCCATAGTAATTGCTACAGCGAGTTGCTGTTTGATTTTCTAGGGTTGGAAACATTCTCAAGGATACGTGAAAATAAAAGGTCAGTTTAGTAAAGCATTAAACTCTGGTCTTGGTCTTAGGTTTCGAGTACTTTCCCGAGTGTGTTTATGACCCCCTGAATTAGAAAAATTGTCAAAGTATGGTGGTCAGGGAAGGCCAATTAGTAGACACTTTGAGACAATCCACAGTGTCAACTTTCTGACCATTACCCTTCAAGAACCCCACTCCGCCACGCCCCACTCCACCAGTCACGCTCTAGGCAATGCTTGGAGGCTAGCTTTAAAACACAACATTGACGGCATATACCTTTTATTCAACCAGCATGCAATTTTTTGAAGCCTGGATTGTGGTTTGATTTCATGGGCTAAGTCAGTGTGTTTATTTCGGCGACACGTCAAACCGTAACAAATTTGAATCCCTGCTTGGGTCTTTTATAGGTTTTTTTCAGAAATACCAAGAATATTGAAGGGAAGAAATAGAAGTCCAGCATTGGATTCTGGTGTTGTGCATCTCTAGACCAGTTGTTCTACAGTCTGTGCAGGGGGTTATAGAAGACAACATTTGGGATGTGTTCGGAGAAATGTGCATGGGAAAGGACACCTGGGCAGGCTCTTCTGCAGCAAAGAAAACTATGCTGACTAAGCTACCCCAGAGCAGCAGGGTCACTGGAACAGAACAAGTCAAGGAGAAAGTGTCAACATGTGGCGGTGAAGGTTAGAAAGAAACCGTGTGAGGCTAGGTTGAGGGATAACTTTTCAAACCAAACCAAACTCACCGCCATGGAGTCAAGGTCAACTCACAGCAACCACATAGGACTGGCTAGAACCCCCCTTTTGAGTTTCGGAGACTCTCTTTGTGGGAGCACGGAGCTCCGTCTCTCTCCCAAGGAGCACCTGGTGGTTTCAAACTCCAGACCTTGCAGGTAAAAGCCCAATGTGCAACCTCCACACCACGAGAGTGCCTTCACTTGACCTGCAGCTCCCTTTTCAGGAAAAGAAAATTCGAGTGCCCATGACAATGTAAACCTTTTCTACTGGAGCCCATCATCTAGGCTTTTGTGCACCCGACCCCATTCTCCCAGCCTCCCACCACCCCAAGAGGTTGTATCACCTACTTTGGCAAACACTGGTTTAAGGCATGTGTAGGGATGGTGACACTTACTGCAGGGCTAGCATTTAATAAGAGACACAATAAAATGTACTACTGCTTAGCTGTGCTACATCTAAAAAGGGAAACAGATTTTTTTAACCAAAAAGCTACCAGATAGTTCTAGTCTTTATTTCTCCCTTACCAGAAAGAAATCAAAGGTGGCCCTCAAAATAATTAGATCACCGATGGAGAAGGGTTTGTATACGAGTCAGCAATGTGCTGCAATAATTGTGCATAACACACAGACTTGAATTTTCAACAGTTAAGTCGTCATCTGCGTGTACTTCTCTCCCCTCTCAAACATTTCTTAGTGGGGGAAGCTTTGACTGATGTCGGGATTCGCAGGGCTTCCTTCAAGCTGTGTGTGTGTGTGTGTGTGTGTGTGTGTGTGTTGAGTCTCGACCTGTTCCCTATGTGGCTCCCCCTCTTTGCACCAGTATCTACCTGAGGTGTGTTCCTCTCCTTGTGACAGGCAGGAGAGCAAGCATCCTGGTGCAAACCAATCTTAAGCCTCTGTTTTTGTCATGTCTGCTATGATCCCATTGGTTATTAGAAAATCAATCGCACACATGCATCATAAGGATATAGATGTTTATTTTTTCAACGGATAAGGAATGTGAACAGCAATCTAATCACCTACTTTTTCCTTCAGAATTTAATGTAAAATTCAAGGTGTGTTTGCTGTACGTTATTCATAATTGATGTTTTTTTTTTTTGGAAAGCAAAAAAGCCACAGTCACCACCATCGCCCAAAAGCAGATTCATTGCTGTTGAGTCCATTTAAACTCCAATAGGACATTAAAAAAATCATTTTATTGAGTGCTCATACAACTCTTATCACGATCAATACATATATCTGTTGTATGCAGACCACATTTGTACACTTGTTGCCTTCATCATTCTCGAAACAGCATCCCTCTACCTAGGCCCTTGGCATCACCTCCTCATATTTCCTCTCCCTCCCCACTCTCCTTCCCCCATGAACCCTTAATAATTTACAAATTATCATTATTTTGTCATATCATACACTGTCTGATATGTCCCTTCACCCACTTCCCTGCTGTCCTTACCCCAGGGAGGAGGTCACATGTAGATCTCTGTAATTGGTACCCCCTCTCTACTCCACCTTCCCTCCATCCTCCCAGTATCATCACTCTCACAACTGATCCCAAAGGAATCATCTGTCCTGAATTCCCTATGTTTCCAGTTCCTATCTGTACTAGTATACATCCCCTGGTCCAGCTGGATGTGTAAGATAGAATTGGGATCATGATAATGGGTGGAAGCATTTAAGAACTAGAGGAAAGTTACATATTTCATTGTTGCTACACTGTACCTGACTGGCTTGTCTCCTCCCTGTGATCCCTCTGTACAGGATGTTGCTTCACCTCCAATAGGACATTTTTTTGTACTCAGAGATAAAACATAAATCAAGGATCAGTGCTCTGACAGGGCTCTGATGACTAACTCCTATATCCCTGTGTTGTGACTCAAGAGAAGCCTACAACAGAGGACTTCTTATTACCAAAGAGATTCAACATTTTTGAAAGGAAGGACCAACAGCACTCTGACGTGAAATAACACTGTGAATTGTACAGACATCCTACACTGACAGGACACTGTTGTTGGCTTCTGGAAGGAACACTTCTGAAAATTCAGGAAGGATGCCCTTTGGCAAGCATGTTCTGGTGATTAGAAAAGTCAACACACAGGTCTAAATTATATTTGATCCTTGGACTAGGAAGTTGACAGTTGCAATGCAGCATTATTTCATCATTCCTTAGCTTTTAATAGTAGGATCATGAGTGGCTCTTGAATTCATCGTGAATCACCAGGCATGAAAGTCAGTAGTGCTTCAGACGTTCTTGGTGATGTTATAGGCTCCCTTGGAAATGGAAAAGTGGGTGCAGGGATAACCAGGGTCACGCCAATGCAAGCACTACCAACTCTTGCAGACACCAGTGATGGGTTGGACACGGTGTAGAGTATAAACAGGATTTGGAGCACAGGTTCCAGAGCCAGATGACTGTCTTCAACTCCTGACTCTGCCACATCCTAGCCTGCTCTTTGATCATCTGTGAGATAGACAGACTGTTCATAACAGTACCCTCCTCTGGGTTGTTGTGGGGGTTCATGCTTACCTGGTGCCTAGTATAGGGCTAAATGCTACCTTTGATGGTTTACCAGCAAACATCAAGTTTCAAAAAAGACACAACATTGAATCTTTTCCATACATCAGGTGACAGAGTCTTAAAGGAACTTACTAACCATGTCCTCTTCAGTCTCTACGTTCCCCAGGAGCAAATGTGCAGAATTGGGTTTGTTTTGCTTGTAAAGCCTCCTACTATAATCGCCCCATCCCCAAGAGTTCATTCCCCAGCCTCCTTCGCGATATGTGAAATGTAAGGAATCCTGGGGACTCTGTGGGCTGGACATCGGGCTGCCAATGGGAAGGTCAGCAGTTCAAACCTGCCAGGCATTCCACAGGAGAATAACGAGACTGTTGGTTCCTAGATAGATTGACAGTCTCAGAAACTGTAGTGAGTTTCTACTCTACCCTCCAGCATCACTAGGCGTCCAAATGTACTTGATGGTCATGGGTTTTAAAACATATCAAATGAGAACTAAATTGAAGCTGAACAGGCTGAGATGCTCTTGAGGGGCTCTGGAAGGAATAAATGAAGATTCCTTTATTGAAGATTGAGAGTGTCCATTTTTGTGTTAAAACGGGCTAACCAAACCCCGAGCCAAGTTCATTGTCACTGAGTTGCTTCCAACTCACAGTGACCATGTAGATTTTAGGGCTGAACTGCCCCTGTGGATTTCTGAGGCTAACTCTTTTTTGAAAAATAACCATTTTACTTGGGGCTCGTACAAATCTTACCACAATCCATACATATGTCCATTGAATGTCAGGCACATTCGTACATCCATTGCCCTCATCATTCTCAAAACATTTGCTTTCTATTTAAGCCTTTGTCATCGACTCCTCATTCCCCCCTCCCCACTCCCTTGCTCTTTTTTTTTAAATCATTTTATTGGGGACTCATACAACTCTTATCACAATCCATCCCTCCATTGTGTCAAGCACATTTGTATATTTGCTGCCTTCATCATTCTCAAAACATTTGCTTTCTACTTGAACCTTTGGTATCAGCTCCTCATTTTTACTCCTTGCTCCCCGTCCTTCATGAGCCCTTGATAATTTATAAATTGCTATTATTTTGTCATGTCTTACATGGTCCATCATCTCCCTTCCTCCACTTTTCTGTTATCCAACCCCCAGGGAGGAGGTTATGTGTAGAACCTTGTAATTGGTTTCCCCTTTCTACAACACCTTCCCTCCACCTTCCCTGTATTGTCATTCTCAGTACTGGTCTTGAAGGGATCATCTGTCCTGGATTCCCTGTGTTTCCAGCTCCTATCTGTATCAGTGTACATCCTCTGGTCTAGTCAGATTTGTAAGGTGGGATCATGATAGTGGGGGGAAGAAGCATTTAAGAACTAGAAGAAAGTTGTATGTTTCATTGCTGTTGCACTGCACACTGACTGGCTGGTCTCCTCCCCAAAATCCTTCTGTAAGGGGATGTCCAGTTGTCTACAGATGGGATTTGGGTTCGTGCTCTGCCCCCCCTCATTCACGATATGAATTTTTGTTCTTTGATGCCTGATACCGGATCCCTTCAACACCTCGTGGCATACAGTTTGGTGTGCTTCTTCCACGTGGACTTTGTTGCTTCTCAGCTCAATGACCACTTTTTTACCTTCAAGCCTTTAAGACCCCAGACACTATATCTTTTGGCAGCCAGGCACCACCAGCTTTCTTCACCACATTTGTCTATTCACCCATTTGTCTTAGCAATGAGTCAGGAAGGTGAGCAACATGGAATGCCAGTTTAATAGAGCTAATTGTTCTTGCATTGAGGGAGTACTTGAGTGGAGGACCAACGTCCATCTGTTACCTTGTCACTAAACCTATAAATATATGCATACAGATCCATTTCCCTCATTATATATAAATATATTTACTTATGTACAGACCTGTATTTAGACCTCTATATATGACCTTTTCCTCCTAGTTCTTTCCTCTATTTCCTTTTACTTTCCTCTTGTCCCACTATCATGCTCAGCCTTCATTTGTGTATCAGTAATTCTCCTCTATTACATTGTCCTCGATCAATCCCTACCAGACCTCTTATACCTTGCTCACCACTGATTTTGGATGATTTGTTGTTCCCTTGTCCCTGGGTTTGTTCACATCACTTCATTTCCCCCACCTCCCCCTCTCTCATGTCCCCCTGGAACTGCTGGTCCTGTTGTTTTCTCTTCCAGATTGTTTATCCAGCCTATCTTATCTAGATAGACCTGCAGAGATAATAATATGTACAAAAACAAGACAACAAAACAAAGCAATAAAAGAAAATACAACCAAAAAACCAATGACAAAAAGAAAAGCTTTTAAATCTGTTTCTTGACCTGTAGGTAGGAGTGTTTTCCAGTTGAGTTTGATGGGGTGCCATGCCTTGGCCCCAAAGTCTATTTTTGGTCCTCCCTTGGGGTTTCCTTGCTCTGCTCCCCTTGCTGTTCTGTTGCATGCCTTTTGTGTTTTGCCTCGGTGTGGTGGGATCTGATTGGGTACAATTCCCACACTGTGTCTGCAGTGTTGTCCCCTAAATTTCAATGGATCAGTGATGAAAGCCAAGACTAACTCTTTATGAGACTAGAAGGCCTCGTCTTTCTCCATGGAACTTCTGGTGACCTTGAACAGGAGAATCTGTAAACTTTTGGCAAGAATGACCTTGCCCTACTGAAACTGGCATCCCTAGGGTTTAAGTAGACACACAGCTATCAAAAAGAGAGCTCACATTAGGTATACAAATCACCCAAAGTTAACAGGTCTGACGGTTTGACTATGGAAGACCCAGGGACTTAGCAGTGGCTTAACATAGCGGTAAAACTAATGATTCATCAACTCGGCACCAAACTACAGAGAAAGAAATGAACAATGAAAGACGACCAGCTTTGGTTTTCATGGCACAACCATACCTTACCCTAAACCAAACTCATTGCCATCTAGTTGATTTGGACTTACAGTGGTCCTATCTATCTTTACGGGAGCAGACAGTCTAATATTTTTCCATTGGAGCATCGGTGGCTTTGAACTGCCAGCCTGGGTCATTGAGCAGCCCACCAAGTAGCCTACTGTGTCAACAGAGTTCCTTAGAAAATCCTGTGGGATTTCTAGGAATTGCAAGCAACTAGAGGTCCGCTAACAACACCGCCAGTCATGGAAGTCAATGTATGTGAGGAGATGATCAACAGATTTCAGAAATAAGAAAAATGCTTCTCAAAATGATTCAGAGGTGACCTACAACTCTATTCGTTTTTCTATCTGCTTGCCCCAAGTCTGGAATTTTTGAATTCCAGATCCATGTAGCCTTATTGTGGTTCTTTTTAAAAAACATATTCCAGAACCTTTTGAGTTTTGTTTCTTTTCAGTGACCTCTCTAAAGAATCACCTTGGGTTCAGTGAAGCACCCTCTAGTTTCACAAAAGCATTGCCAAAGTGGATCTTCAAAAGATGTCAAGGGCATACTTGCCAAGCAGGTCTTTGTCATTCCATTCCATTCTGGGAGCTGGTCTTAGTTGAATAGTGCTGCTATAACAGAAATACCACAAATGGATGACCTTAATAAGCAGAAATGGGTTTTCTCACAGTTTAGACTAGAAGTTTGAATTTGCTGAACCATGCTAGAGAAAGGTTTTCTCTTTCTGTTGCCTCTCAAGGAAAGTTTGTCCTTTTTTGCTTCTGTTCATTGCTTCCTTAATCTTGTCATGTGTATTTTCCCTCTGTTTGCGCTTACTTCGCCTTGTGTATAATCTTTTTTCTTTAATATCTTAAAGGTGATGGGCTCAAGACATATATGACACTAATAGGGTCTCATTAGCATAACCAAGAAACTTCTATTTTCAAATGGGATGACATTCAAAGGTATAGGAGCTTAGGCTTTACAACACCTATCTTAGGGAGATACAATTCATAACCACATTCTTTATGTGTCGTTCCCCACCAAATGGAATTTGTATGAAATCATCTAGGATCTTTTTCCTGGATGTTTTAGCACTCAGATTCCAAAGTTTATTAATGGTAGGTGTGCTAGTTACATAATCACATGTCAACTTGAGGATATTGTGAGTGAAGAGGTGGAGTCTCGCCTGGCAACCAGGTTATAGCCAATGATGCCTCTGTGTGGGCGTGGCCTTCTCATAAAGATTCTGGGAATGTCTTCGTTTTCTCCTGGGAGGAGGACCACTCACTCTCTACTTCCCATTCCTGTTGACAAGCCATGTGGGCTAATTAATATAGGACTTATGGACTTTATCTGGACTGGGCTGTGATGTTTTCTTAATATACAATTACTCTTTGATATAAAGTTCTTTCTTCTGTATGCATGACTGTTCTTGAACTTGTTTCTGTAATCTACCCAGAATGACACTAGGCCTTCTCGTAACTCGCTTCCATGGACTTTGGACTCTGCTATATTTTCTGCCACATTAACCCTCAACAGTATGTAGTTCATGAGGATAACTAGATGCTCATTTCTTTATTCCGTAATGTGATAGGTACTTCCCTAGTGTTGGGTGCCTTGTGTACCAAGTTGCTTGAAGTCCCTCAAGAACTTCCCCCCAATTGGCCTGGGGAGGCCAACTCAGAGCCATCCTCTAGTGGAAGGCTCTTGATGAGACGGACTGACACATTGGCTGTAACCATGGACGGAAACATAACGAAAGTGAGGAGAGCGCATGGCGGGATGGTTCCTTCTGTTGTACGTAAGGTTGCTGTGAGTCAGAACTGTTTCCATGGTACCTAATAGCAACAACCGGCAAGCGTAGTGAGCTGGTGTTTCATGATCCTGCACGGTGTGCCCCGTGACTATCTGACACAATGTGAGAAACAACAGAAGTGTCCAAAAAAGGGATCGAGGAAGGAGAGTGTTTTGAAGTACTCCAGCGGAAATTCCGATGGTTGGGTGGAAGATACGGTTAAGGGATGGCTGTAGACTTTCCAGGTTTCTGTCTTTCTTTTTTTATTCATTGTCATTGCAGATAGAAATGTTTAAGGGAAACAGCAGGGAAGGGCTGCCAGGAACATAGCAATTTGGTTTACCAAGATCATTATATTTAGTACTTTAATGTCTAGCTTTTGAGGTGGGGGTGAGGGGTGTTGAATTTAAGAAAAAGTAAACAGTTGTTCTTAATTATACCATATCCTGGGACTTGGTGTGCTAGCTTCAAGCCAAAATAATCCAGTCTTTTCACCATTCCAGGCCTATTTGTGATTAAACAAAATAGATGTTCTGGATGGTTATGATTTGGAGTTATTATAGTTAAATAATGCTCAGCCTTTGAGATAGGCAGTAAACTCCAAATGAAATGCAACGCTAATAATATTGCAGAGGAAGTCTTTGGGATAAGGTAGTATTTATCACTTCCTTCGGAAGACCAACAATCTTTTCCTTTGTATCATGTTTGCCAGTTTGAAATTCATACATCGACTCATGTCTAATCATAACACGATAACATAGTTCTAGAATTTAGCACATTGGAAAACATTGATCTCCCCAAACAAATGGACTTGTTTATATAAGAACTGAAAGTAGAGCTTTTCCTTTGGGCTCCAGATGATGTCAAGGCTCCAAGAAACCCTGGTGGGGTGGTGAGTTAAGCATTGCGCTGTTAACCTAAGAGTGTGTGGTTTAAACCCATTAAGCACTCCACCAGAGAAAGATGGGACCATCTGCTTCTAGGAGATTTACAGTTTTAGAAGCAATTCTACTTTGTCCTGCAGGGTCAAATAGGACTTGGAATTGATTTGACAGCAGCTGAATTTGGTTTGGTCAAGGTCCTTTAGTTGCACTGAATAAGCTCTTCCTCAGCACATGAGATGTAGAAGTCTCTGCCTAAAAATATGTTCTTGGAGTTTATGTGTGCATAGGTTGACTGGAAGTATTTGTAGGCTAGGTGAGAAGGGAAGTCCTTCGGTGGTGCACATGGTTAATGCTGGTTGCACTCCACCCAGGGGCAGTTGGTTTATGTGGTAAGGGGGGGTCTATATCTGCCCTTGGCCTTGAGTCCTGGACGCAGAGGGTTTGTCCACAGCTCTCCTCTGGCTGTGCCCCTCACCATAGAAGAGGAATCTGCAGACAAAGGAATGTGTGTATGCTCCATTCAGGAGTACACAGTGTATATCCCTGAGACTTGAACTTTCCTGTGCAAACTGCTTTAAGACTATTTTAGAGCCCGTGGGAGTCTCCTTCTGAGTTTATATGTCCATGGCTCTGCTGTTGGAGAGAGAGCTCAGAGAAAGGGCATTGGGCTGAGGCCAGGGGCCAGTTTTCCCCATGCCAGTATGTCCCTGCCTGGAAGTCTATGAAGTCTGAATTGGAAACTGACTTCGCAGGTAGTTATACAAAATAATATATTTGCAACATAGGAAGGTAGGAGTTATTTATTTCACGGTTAATATCTGATTTACAGCTACACGTGGGATGTGGAACTCTATTGTTATCCTTGTCTCAGACTCTACAATAAAGGGTGGGTCTGATGAATTGTATGATCATTTAAAAATATATATCAGACAACAAGCTATCTTTGTTATTAAGCTATGCTATGAGGAATAATCACAAAAATCATATCGAGTCAAACAACCTCACGGTACAATCGGAAGCTTTCAAACGCATCACCAAGCAAAAGAAGCAGTCTGAATCTGGAAGCCTTGTTATTTTCAGTTTCCTCCCCCTATTGGCAGAAGGCGCCAGATTTTAGGTGCGTACATCTCTTTGGTTCTTTCCTATTGAATGTTCCATTGGTAACAAATTCTAGTACAGGAATATATCTTTATTTTATTAAAAACCAGGCCCAATGTACTCGGGGAGCACAAACATTAAAGAGTCAAATGGTGAGTTTGGGCAATCTACCTCCCACCCCCCACCACCAGAGGAGAGGATTTCTAACCCGGACTTTATGGCCATTTTCGTGAAATGTTTTCCCTCTTGTCCTTGACCATGTTGAGTAACATGACATCCCTTTCTCTTCAGTATAGCTGCAGAACAGCATTCTAATCCTAGATTTGGTTTGAAGCAGATGTCTATAGTCTCGAGGGGGTTGTATTTGCATTCTTATTGCCTTGGGAGATGCCTGCTCTGTTACTGATCACTCCCTCACTGCCATTGCTTCCTTTCTGACTCACGGCCCCTCTGTAGGACAGAGTAAAAATGTCTGTAGGTTTCCAAGACTGTAAATCTTCATGGAAATAGAAAGCTTCACCTTTGTCCCGAAAGGTGGTTTCAAACTGCTGACCTTGTGGTTAGCAGCCCAATGCATAACCCACACCACCACCAGCCCTCCTTATATAAAAGTTGGTGGACAAAGCTCCTTTGTCATTTAATTTCATTGCCCACCAAGTGTTTGATGCCCTTTGTGTATGAGAGGCTGTTGCTGTCTACATTTGTCAGATGAGAAAAATGAGACATCAAATGGTTAAGCCATTTGCTTGAGGTCACATGACAGTAAGTAGCAGTGCTAGGAATCAAACCTGGAGAACTGGGTTCCAATACCATGCACTTAACTGCCATGTAATTCTTCCTGGTAGCGTGGAAATAAGTATCAACATGAATGGGACAGCTAAGAGTCATAGGAAAAGGAAAGAGAAAGGATCTGTGGCAGTTATGTAATTTCCTGTCAACTTGAGTGAAGACATGGAGTGTAGCCTGTCAATCAGGTCATAGCCAATTATGCCTCTGTGTGGGCATAGCCTTCTCCTGAGGATGCTGGGAACTCCTGTGTTCCTCCCTGGAGGCATGACACACACTTGCTGTTTCATATTCCTGATGACATGCCAGATGGAGCTATGCTGATAGAGCCAGAGCCCTGGAGCTGAAGGAGCCCCATGGAGACTCATGCCAGCGCTGAGATACGGCCATCACTAATGGATCCACCAGACTTTCCAAGCATTGGCCTGTGATCTTTCTGCCTTTGGCATCACTGCATGTGCTGCTTGAATCTAAAGAGAAATTTATAGACCAGTTTCAGACAGATGGGCTGTGTTAGTCAGGTAGACTAGAGAAACAAATCCATAGGCATGCATATACATATAAGGGAGAGGTTTATGTACCAGAGGAAATGAACATTGAGAAAACCTCCCAACCCAGTCCAGTCCAAGGTCATAATTCCATATGTCCAATACCAATCTGTAAGTCCTCTTCAAACTCACGAAACACATGCAATGATGTCAAATGCAGGATGACCACAAGCCAGTGAGTAGGAAGTCTTTGGATCCAGTGATGTTGTAGACATCTCAGTGCTGGCAGGGGTCTCTAAATGGCTCCTCTGACTTCAGAGATCTGGATGAATTCTTGTGACTTGTCTGGCTCAGGGCACTAGGATAGCTCCATGTGGTTTCTCCTTGGGGATGTCTTGCAGAAAGTCTCCGAGCCAGTGAGCCAAGACAGACAGTGTCTCCTGCCTCCAAGAAGGAATGACCACATTTCCCAGAATTCTTAGGGGGAAGGTTATGCCCATGCAGAGGTCTCACGGGCTATCTCTAGATCGAGAGGCTGGACTCCACCCCTATACTCTGTATTCTCAAATTGACACCAGATTAGGTTACTGCAACATGGGCTCATATTGGACTTACAGATGGAATCAAGACTGAGCTGGGATGCTTTCTCAATATACAATTACTTTTTGATAACTCTTATGCACATGATTGCCGATGCATTTATTTCTCTAGTCAACCCAGACTGCCACAGAGCCATAACCGTCAATATTCAGTCAGGGAAAAAACAGGTCTTTCAAACAGAGGTTATGTAACACAGGAAATTGGTTCCAAAAGGCATCGCAGGAGTAAAACACCTGATGCTGTGGGGAGTCTGTTTCACTCACTTTGGACACTTTATAGTAGAGGGACCTGACCCTGGAGAAAGACATCTTGTGTGGTAGAGGGTCAACCAAAAGTAGACCCTCACCAAGTTGCATTGACTCTGTGGTTGCAACGATGTGCTCAAACTTAATGATGCTAGTGAGGATGACATGGTATCAGACAACATTTTGTGTGTTGTACCGGGAATCCCTGTCAATTGGAGTCGACTCAGTTGTACCTAGCAACAAGAACGCAGAGTTCAGTAACTGTAGGAAGCTGGGGCCGGCCTTAATGCTGAAGCAGCTACAGGGGAAAAGACACGTTACCATAAGCACTTTACCATGAAAGCAGCTGGAGCCATGTCCTGGAACTGCAGTTCCATGGCTCCTATTGGAGTCTGCAGTCACCTGCCGCCCTAGGCTACTGCTGTCCCTCTGCCGTATCCGTGGCTGCTATTGTAGAAGCCCACAGTTGCCTGCTGTTGACACTGATAGAACCCGAAGTAGAAAACAGCAATAAATCAAACAAACGTCTACCTTACTCCTGCTTTCTGATCTCTTACTAATGACAAAGCCTTGCTATTGACAGACTCTAACAGGGACGCAGGTGGCAACGAAAGCTGGAAAATGTAGTTTGCAGGCTTCCGACTACCAGCAATACGTTGGACACAATAGACGGAGCCGTGAAAGCACTTATTGCGTGTTCAGTACTGCACAAGGACATGTGGATGCTCCCCTGAAGAATCAGGTTTGCATTGAATTGAAGACACAATGGATTGTAAACTGTACTGTACTACCAGGTACCATTAAGAAATAAAAATGCTGATTAGTAAGTATGCTCTATTACCAATTGTGAGGTGCAACCTCCTTCAAGAGATGCTGAAACTTGAAAACAAACAAACAAACATGCCACTTAGAATCAATGAGATAAGCTAAAAGCCCACCCTCCACTTACATGTAGGGTATATTTTGGAAAAGAGGATCTATGTGATCTGCAAGTTTGCCTCATGGCCTTGATAGAAGAGATGCCTGGGAGAACTTTCCTGATGGGGTCAAAATCTAATGAGTCTTAAAATATGAATCTGCACTTCCTGTGGAAATAGTTCTCCAGGCAAAAGGAGAACTCTTTTCTCTGTATATAATGGCCGAGTGGATCTTGCTGCATTTGGGAAAGTTGAGAATTTTGTAATCTCTTCTAGGTTGAGGAGGTTTGCAAGACGCGTTGTGAAGGGTGTAAGTTGAGGAGTCATTCAAAGATGAGCCTGGGGAGTGATTTCAATAACACACAACTTTTATGTGAGATCCTTTATGGACTGAATTATATCCTCCCCAAAGAGACTTGAAGTCCTAACTCCTCTCAATCTGAACATGACCCTGTTAGGAAATGGAGTCTTTGAAGATGTTATCAATTTAGCTAGCATGAGCTCATACTGGAGAAGGGTGAACTGGAGTTCCATTAGAGTGGTGTTTTTATAAAACAGAAGGGACGCAGAGTGATCGTAAAGTCACCCTTATGGAAATGGATGTCCAAGCCAAGGGACACCTGGGGCAAGATGAGAAAGGATCCTCCCTAGAGACTTGGAGAGAGTGAGTCCTGGTCGGCACGTTGATTTGTGATTTCTAGCCTGCACAACACCGAGAGAATACATTTCTGCTTGGATGAATCACCTAGTTGGTGGTATTTTATTTCAGTTCTAGGAAAGGAATACAGAAGCATTTTATTTTATCTTTTTTTGCCTAAAAGCTGACAATAGCCACTGAAGTATTTTAACCATTATCAAAAGTTCATTTGAAATGTGAATCAGGAAGCATGTAGGGTCTTAAGGGCTTGAAGTTAAACAAGCGGCCATCTAGCAGGGAAGCAACAATGGAAGAAGCACACCAAACCCGTGTGATCACGAGGTGTCAATGGAATCAGGTAACAGCCATCAGAAAACCCCAAACAATCATATTGGATGTGAAAGAGGGGGGTGAGAGCGAAGACCCAAAGCCCATTTTTAAACAATTGGGAAGGGTCTCGAGGAAGGGTGGAGCTGCTCAGGGTGCAGTATAGCACTGACAAAACACACAACATTCCTCTAGTCCCTGAAAGCTTCCTACCACCCCCACCCCCGACTTTTAGGACCCCAATTCTACCTTACAAATCTGGCTAAACTGCAAGATATACACTGGTACAGAAAAAAAGTTCTTGACACATGGAATTCAGGTCAGATACACTGTTCAGGAGCAATAATGGGAGTAGTGGTATCATGAGAGTAGGAGAAAGGTGGGGGGAGGAGAAGGGGAAAGGGGGAACTGACCAGAATGGTTGACACATTATCTCCCCCTCTGGTGGAGGGAAGAACAACAAAAATGTGGAGTAAGAGAGACAGCGGGACAGGGGTCCTCAGACTATGGCCCCTCATCCTGGGCCCACAGTGAATTTGTTCATAGTTTTTTTTTAAACTATAGTTTGGCCTTCCGACAGTCTGAAGGACAGTGAACTGGCCCCCTGTTTAAAAAGGTTTAGGACCCCTGGATAAGATATGGAAATAGTAATAATCTATAATTTATCAAGGGATCATGAGGATGCGAGGGTCAGGGATGGAGTATAAAAAGAGGAGCTGATGATATCAAGGGCTCAAGTAGAATGAAGATGTTTTCAAAATGATGATGGCAACAAATGTACACATGTGATTGACACAATGGATGTAGAGATTGTTATACGAGCCGTTGGTGTCATCCATCAGCACCCCCTCTCCTTGTGCACCTTGTGGTTGAGCAGGACCCCATAGTCTGACTCCAGCAGATTCTTTTTTTTAGTTTTTTAGGCATCACTGCCCTCTGGTGGTGGGAATAGGAGGCCCAGCCTCTGCTCCTGTGAGCTGGAATTGAACTTCCATCCCAGTGGGCCGCAGTTCCGTGCACAACCACTATGCCACCAGGGCTCAGCCCTCCAGCAGATTCTTAATGTAGTGCTCTCAGCCCACCAACGTAGACAGGTTGACATGATTGATATTAATGATCCCCTCAAAAGTCCCAACTGACATCAGATTACCCTTCAGATCATCTACCGATGACCTCTGTTCTTGTTCCTTTTCTCCTAGTGGGGTTGTCTGCTTCTGATTCTTACTGAACTCTTCCTCCAAGAGAAGGTAGTCTTTAATCCTCTCCTGCTTCAACAACTTTAACCAGTCCTGAATGCGAGGGGTTGCCAGGGGCAGTTTGCTGACAGCATATAGTCCCTTTGTTTTCTTCTTTTTTTACCTTCTCTAGTTGGTATGAGAGACTCATATTTCTTTTTCTTGTCCTTGTCATCCTTCATGCCACTTCCTGCACCATGACCTCCACTTTGACTTTGACCCAAGTTGCTGAATACTTCCGTTGCCTGGAATCCACATTTTTTTTTAAAACTCATCCCAGACTTACTGAATTGGAAACCATATGTCTGATACCCAGTGATCTGGCTATCTTTGTTTTAACCAGCCCTCTAAATTTTGAGAACTACTGCTCTAACCTTCTTCCCTACATAAACATCTGAGTAAATAATTCCTTAAATAATTGAATGTGATTAGACAAAGGCATCTGACCTTGAATTGGGTTGTAATATGTCAAAAGACACTAAACCGTAATCCAGTTGTGTTAGTCTGGGTAGACCAGGGAAACAAATTCATACACACATATATGGATATAAGGGAAAGGTTTAGCTACAAGAGGAATGGAGCATTGAGAAAGCTTCCCAACCCAGTCCAGTCCAAAGTCATATGTCCGATATTAGCTCATATGTCTGATACCAATCTATAAAGTCTCCTTCTGACTCACGAAGCACATGCAGTAGAGGCATTCTGGCACTGGCAAGGGTCACCCCATGGCTCCTCATTTCCAGGGTTCAGGGTCCATCAGCAGTACCCTTTGGCAGTGGAAGCATCTCAATACTGGCAGGGGTCTCTCTGTGGCTTCTTCGGCTCCAGAGGTCTGGTTCCATCAGGACAAGCCCATGTGGCTTCTTCTCCGGCTCCTCATTCTCCAGGAATCAGGATCGATCAGCAGGCTGTCATCTCGTCTTGTCAGTAGTTGGTCTTTCAGAGACTCAGTCCAGTCTCCCTTCTCCAATTGGGAAATACCGCCAGATTTCCCAGAAATCTCAGGAGAGAGGCTTCATTGGCTAAACATTGGTTGTCTCCAGATTGACAAGCTAGACTCTACCCCTAGACACCCAACCACAAAATTGACACGAGTACATGACTGCCACAATAGTTATTACACTTTAAAATGTGTTATGCAGTGAAATATTTTGGAAAAGATATTATGGGTTTTGGGGTCAGCTAGATTTGAGTTCCAACCAGATTTTGTTATTTGCCCATCATGTGACCCTGACTATTGCTTATTCTTTGAACTTGGGGCACTCTGGTGGCATAGTAAGTTACAGATTGAGCTGCTAATCATAAGGTCAGCAGTTTGAAACCACCAGCTGGGAGAAAGATGAGGCTTTCCACTCCTAGAACCAGAATCTCTGAAACCCACAGGGGCAGTTCTACTCTTTCCTCATCAGAATTGACCAGGTGGCAGTGAGTTTATTTTCTTTGCGTGTTCTTATCTGGAAAACAGGGTAAAAGATTTCTATATTATAGGATTTTTGTAGGGACTGATAAGACACAAAAGGAGAGAGAGCTCTGAAGAAATTAGCTGTATGTCCAACAAGGGAAGAAGATCAAGGGATAAGATCCTTCTTAAGGTTCAGAAAAGAGCAGGTCCAATAGTTGGATAGGTAGACTTTCAAAATCACGTAACCTTCTTAATGTTCTCTTAATAAACACTGGTTGACCAATATGAACCTTGGTGTCCTAATGGGTTTTATGTTGGGCTGAAAACCATAAGCTTGAAACCATCAGCTGCTCCTCAGGAGAAAAATGAGGCTTTCTACTCCTATAAAGAGTTGTGGTTGTTAGATGTTGTCCAGTAGGTTCTGACCCATAGCAACAATATGTACAAAGGAAGGAAACACTGTCTGGTGCAGCATCATCCTCACCATTGTTCTTATGGTTGAGCCCATTGTTGCAGCCACTGTGTTCATAATCTTTTTCATTGTCCCTCTACTCCAGTGGTTCTCAACTTTCTAATGCCGCGACCCTTTCTTATAGTTCCTCATGTCGTGGTGACCTCCAACCATAAAATTATTTTCATTGTTACTTCATAACTGCCACTGTGCTACTGTTATGAATCTTATATGCATCCATTTTCATTGTTACAAATTGAATGTAATTAAAGCATAGTGATTAACCACGAAACAACATGTAATTATATATTGTGAAATACTTATTTCTAATTACAAATAAATGAAATTTTGCCTTAAGGCAAGGTGTAGCGTGAGTAACAGTCTTCATATAACAACAGTAAACTATATTGATGTGTTCTGTGATAGTAGGCATAAAAAGTCAATGTCAGTGCAAAGGTTGAGACAGCTTCTTTCTCATCAGACCAGCATATCCACATGTGGATGGACCCCCCTGGAGACAGATAGAGAAGCAGTGTCTCGGTTCCTAAGATCACTGGAAATATGTTTTCTTATGGTCTTAGGCGACCTCCGTGAAAGGGTTGTTCGACCCTGAAAAGGGTTGAGATCCACAGGTTGAGAACTGCTACTCTACTCTATCAAACAGGATGTCCTTTTCCAGGGACTAACCTCTTGGGACAACTTGTTTAAAGAATGTGAGGTGAGTGAGTGCTTCCAGTACTTTAGGTTGTTGAAATATTTCAATTGGTATTCCATCTATTTCTTGTTTGGGGTTATTTTTTTTCTCTGAAGTTTGTAATTCTTCCTTCATTACCATTGGTTCTTACTTATATGCCACCTCCTGAAATGGTGAAATGTTAGCTAGTTCTTTTTGTTTCAGTGACTATTTGTATTTTTTTTCTTCTTTTCCTGATGTATCATCAAATATTTTGCCCAGAGAATCTTTCAATATTGCAACTTGAGGCTTGGCTTTTTTCCCTCCTGTTCTTTCAGTTTAAGATATGCTAAATGTGTTCTTTCTTTTTGGTTTTCTTCCCTTTTTTCACAATCAAGGGTGGGGAATAGCTATTAAAGAAGGTAAAACAAACTAAGATCAGTCATAATTTAAGGATCTAGTTATTGGTCCACAGTAGTATCTCTCTTCAGCCAGAAATCAAGATTCTTTCTGGTTCTCAACCTCTCAACCAAAGGGTTCCTTGGCTTCTGCCTCAATGTGCCAGGAAGTCAATCTTCTGTTACACCTCATAGTCTCATAATCTCAGTATTATTCCTCTTGGCCTCTGATCTCATTCTGGCTTCTTTGCTTTGTTCCATGGTCTCCATGCTGCAGTGTCTGGTTCCTCTGATCTTGTTCTTTTTTGGTTTTTTAACTCTAGGTCTGTGCACATTTCATTATAATATTTGAGTTTGTCTTCTTGAGATTCCCTTTGAAATGTTCTATTCAGTCCTTTGACTTCATCAATTTTTCCATTTGCTTAGGATACTTTATAACTAAGAGCAAGTTCAGGATCTCTTTTGATAACCACTTTGATGATTTCTTTATTTACTGTCTTTTTAGTGACCGTTTCCTCTCTTTATGAATGATGTCCCTGATGTCCTCCCTTAGCCCGCACAGTCACCTGTCACTAGTATTAAGTGGGTCAAATCTGTTGTTGAGATGTCCTCAAAATTCAGGTTATAAAATTTCAGGTTATAAAATTCAAGGTTATATTTTGACTCCCAGGGACTTCTTTTAATATTCTTAAACTTTAACCTGAACTTACATATGAGCGATTGATGATCTGTTCCACAGTCAGGCCCTCTCCTGCTTTTAGCTGCTGATATTGTACTTCTCCATGGTCTCCTCTCAGAGATGTAGTCAGTTTGGATTTTTGTGTATTCCATCTTAGAAGTCCACACACATAGTTGCCTTTTGTGTTGTTGGATGATATATTTGCTGTAAAAAATGTTGGTCTTGAAAAATTCTATCATGCAATCTCAAACTTCGTTTCTATCACCAAGACTATATTTTCTGACTACTATTTCTTGCTCTTTGTTTCTAACGTTTTCATTTCGGTCCCGATAATAATCAATGAATCTTGATTGTATGTTTCATCAGTTACTGTCTGAAGACATGGGTAGAATTCTTCATTTGTGTCATCACTAACTTTCCTGGTTGGTGCATAAATTTGAATAATAGTTGTATTGATTGGGTTTCCTTGAAGTCACATCAATGTAATTCTATCACAACCAGCATTGTACTTCAAGATTGATTTTGAAATGTCACTTTTGACAATGGATGCAATGTCAATCCTCTTGATTATTTAATTCCCTGCAGAGTAAACCACATGATTTTCTGATTCAAAATAGCCAATCTCAGCTCACTAACACCTGCGATATTGAATTTCCTTGTTCTGTTTCTTATTTGCTTGCTTCCAATTTTCCTAGATTTGTACTTAGGATATTCCAAGTTCCAATTATTAGTAGATTTCTGCAGTATTTTCTTCTTTCTTTGAGTTTTGCCTCACCAGCAAGTGAAAATCACAAAGGCTACACTTCCACAAGCTTGACTCCATTCAAGTCACTGTAATTTACTCTACTTTGAGAGAGTAGCTGCACATCTGCATCATTTTGAGTGACTCCCAAACTGAGGGACCATCCTCTGGCACTATCTCCAACAATGTCCTGTTTTCATTCATTAGATCTTCAGTATAGGACAAGTTTTTAAAGGTATGCATAAGATTATCAGCAGGTATTTCTTCCAAAATGAGCAGCCAATTCATTCTTCATTGTTTCTAGTGTGGAAATTTCCCTGAAACCTGTTCACTTTTCATGATCCTGCTGGCATTTGGAATACCAATGGCATAGCTTCCAGCATCACAGCAATGCACAAGCCACCACAGTACCAAAATCCGACAAAAAGTTTGTGGATTCTTTCTTTCTATTTTTTTTTTTGGCATCTCTGCCTCTGGTGGTCATGGGCGCTACCCAGTGCTGCTCCTGAGAGCTGCTGGATTTGAACTGCCAAGCCCGCAGGTGCGGTTCCGCACTCGACCACTTAAGCCACTGGGGCTCAGCCCATGGATTCTTTTAATAAACATCTATTTATTACGTTAAACATTAATAGTAGCTTTTCCAAAGGTCTTTGTAAAAAGCTGTGTGTTAGTGATAATCAGAATAAATAGATGATCAATTGATAGATAGATATAGGCTGTCAGGAGGCGCCTTTTGATGATATGTCAGGTCAGAATGGGGGAGGAAAAAAGGAGATAGTTCTTCTCTATTTCTGAGGGGAACTCCCTTCTCTGTGTGTGTTCTGTCACACAGGGAAACTGTTCCTTCCCGCCTTCTCAGATTGTCAGAGAGACTGCTCAGGGGGCTACTACTGACCTTCTTTGTGACTTTATCTTGGCAGTTTGGTGGTCACAAAGATGGGCATTATCATTGTTTGAGGGCTTAAAATGAAACCAAGCCTTTGACTTAAATACCATTGTTTTTAGGCACTAACACATTCCCTTCTCTTGATCTTAAAGGTAGCATATCAATGATCAACACCTGGATTTCACTGGTGGCCAAGGCAGGCTCTTTAAACTGACTGCGCTGTTTTCCATTGGGTATCATCTGGTTCTTTGCCAGAACTTAGACATGAGTGAGATCTCCAGTCTGTGGACCTCAGTGTTAATCAGAGCTGATGTACCTCATCTTGGGCCAAGCCATTCTCTTTTCTTTACCATGTGTAAGACCCTGAAAGATTAGTTTAATTGTGCCTACTATGAGCAGAATGCATATGAAAATATTACTCTCCCTGTAAGACAGACCTAGACCATATGCCTATTCCTGATGATAGCCACCCAAATAAGCCTGTGAGGGTGTGATGGTATGTGACCAGGTGGCTTTTTGTCTAATTCTGAGAATATATTATTCTACTTTTTCTCTTTTATTTATCCATGTGCAGCAAGAAGTGTCAACTATAATACAAACCCTGCTTTGCTGGACCAGTCAAAACCCTAAACCATTCTATTGTTTAGTGGTGTCTTGGCCAAAGAAACTAAGGACTGCTATTGAACTTCCATTCCCTCTGCAACTTCACCTGCTATTTGTCCCATAGTGATAGTTAAAGATCTCAAAGATGGTTCTAACTTAGCTGTTCCATAAATAGGATTGAAAGCTCTCTCTCACTCTCAAAAACAATGACCAGGAGTTTGTGCCTGACTCTAGTTTTACAATATGCAATGCTTTGATATCACTTTTTCCCGTATTTATTGGTAACTTTACTATGGTCATCCAAAGGCATTCCCAAAGTACCCAGAATGCGCTGCTCAAGAATTCCCCAAGAATCGATGTTAATGGGAATGGAACCTTCAAACTAGTGTAATTGGATCTACCACACAGAAACACATAAGGGGCACATCAAATTTATTGGAGGAAGCAAAGGTATAGAATCATTTGCATGTGAGAAGTAAGTTTCTCTTAGAGGATTACCACCATGAGAATTCAGTATTCATTATTGTCAACCTGGGATGCAAGTAACAGTTTCAAGCAGCATGTCTGAACAGTCCCCATTCCACCACCACATTTCTCCACAGAGAAAGAGTTTGGTGCATTGCTACACAAACGAGGCAAATGGAGATACATTACATGTACCACTGAGATAATCATGTAACTAGACTCAAATAGAAATAGTTGGTGTGCTAATCTGTGTAGACTAGAGGAACAGATTCACAGACACTCATCTGTGTATAAGAAAGGTATTTATAAAAGAGTAATTATATATTAAGAAAACATTCCAACCTAGTTTAGATCAAGTCCATAAGTCCAATATCAACCCATATATTCGATACGAATGTATAAAGTCCTCTTCAGACTCATGGAACACATGCAATGACACCAAATGCAGGAGAATCACAGGCCAGTGGGTGGGAGGTCTTGTGGATCCAGTGGCATTGTAAGCATCTCAGTGCTGACACTAGCCTAATACCATGTGTCTTGTCAGCTGCAATGTCTCCCAGAGAGTGAGCCTTGTCAGTAACGTCTCCAAAGGAGTGAGCCTTTGTCCCACCTCCAATAAGCTATTTATCTTCTTAAGGCCTCCAAATAAGGTCATCAAGCTGATCTGAATGACAGGCTAAACTCCACCTCTTCACTCTTAAGCCTCAAATTGACAACAGATTATGTAACTACCACAGTTGGGAGTTCACAATATAACCTTAATTGAATGAGGTAGAGGCATGCTGGATTTAGAGTAGGAGGTAGAGTCAAGTGTTAATCCAAAATGGGAGATGCGAAAGAGTCAGAGTTCTCTCTTTTACAGAGCAAGGGTTCTTCTTTTCTGCCATACAAGCTCTCTTTAATTATTTATTAAAGATCATTTTATTGTGGGCTCTAACAGCTCTTATAAAAATACATACATCAATTTTATCCAGCATGTTTGTATATATGTTACTATCATCATTTTCTTAACATTTATTTTCTAGTTGAAACCTTGATATCAACTCCTCTTTTTTCCCTCCCTTTCTCCTTTCCCCCCTTGTAACTGTTTGATAAATTATAAATTATTATTATTTTTTTATCTTAAACCAATCACTGTCTCCCTTCCCCCATGTTTCTGTTGTTCATCCCTCTTGGGGGTGGTGGTGGTGGTTGATATGTGGATCATTGTGATCAGTTCTCCCTTTCTCTCTACTCCCCCCACCTTCCCCCATCCTCCTGATATCACTACTCCCATTTCTGTTCATAAGGAGGTTATCTGACATGGAGTCCTTGTATTGTGAGCTCTTATCTGCACCAGTGTGCATGCTCCCACGTCT
Organism: Nesogale talazaci; assembly: GCA_004026705.1. Lineage (NCBI taxonomy): Eukaryota > Metazoa > Chordata > Mammalia > Afrosoricida > Tenrecidae > Nesogale > Nesogale talazaci. Next base: position 20,794 of record PVJH01016792.1, on the reverse strand, counting down.
AGCCTAAAGTGAAAAGCAGGACTGGGGTCATGATAGTGGGGGGTGGGTAGGGGAAGTCTCAAGGAATCAGAGGAATATTGTGTTTCATTGGTGCTATACTGCACCCTGATTGCCTCATCCCTTCCTTGTGACCCTTCTGTGAGAGAATGTCCCATTGTCTACAGATGGGTTTTAGTCTCTTCATTCTCAACAATGTTTTTTGTTAGTTTGGGGTCTTTTGATACCTCTTCCTTGACGCTATTGACACCTCATGATTGCACAAACATCTAAAACCTTAGATACTATATATTTTGATAGCTAGACACAATCCAATTTTTTCAACCACATTTGCTTATGCACCCATTTTGTCTACAGTGATCGTGTTGTTACAACAGAGTGTTCTTGCATCGAGGGAGGGTGTCAGTGTAAGTCTGAAGTCCATTCAATTCCTCCGTGTATTCCTTATCAATATATGTACATAGGCCAATACCTCTACTTTTATGAATTAATGTATTTATGAATTAATGTATTTATGATTATGTCTATGCTTATACTGCTATCCATAGCTTTGCTTCCTAGCTCTTGCCTGTTTCCTTTTACCTTCCTCCTGCCCCACTATCATGCGTGCCCTTCTTCTGCGTCTTAGTAATTCTTCTCAGCTAAATTGCTGTTGTTCCAACATCCCCAGGATCTCTACATCCACCTCATTGCTGATTTTAATTGCCTAGTTGTTCCTCATCTTTGGTATTGTTTGCTTAATGGCCCCTTCCCCCGCTTCCTCCCCCCAAGTCCCTCCAGAACACTCAGTCCCATTGCTTTCTTCTTGGGCTTGCTTCCTACGCTTATCATATATAGGTAGGCAAAGCAATAATAATGAGACAAAACAAAAAGAAATCAAAAGATTGAATGAGAAGAGAAAAACAAGTAGCAATCCCCCTTGCCAAAAAAGCATACATATTTTCAGTTCTGTCCACTGTTCTTTATGACTATCTTTATGACTATCCCCCTAGCCTGAAGTCCATTTTGGGTGCTCCTTAGGGGATTTTCTTTGCTCCCATTGCTGATCTGTTATGTTCCCTTCTTGGTTCTCCCCGGCTGGGGAGTGTTCAGACCGGACTCATTTCTTGCCATGTGTCCCCAGTATTGCTCTGTCCTGGTATGCTCCAGTGAGGGGACATCATGTCTCAAGCTGTTGTCAACCTAACAGTCCTCTCTGCAGAGACATCGTCCTCAAGGCTTGGTGTGCCTGCATGGGGTCTAGTCCTTGCTCTCTATTTTTCCTTCTTGGTTTGCTTTGATGTGGGGATGGCAGACCGACATCTCTCCCCAACCTTTGGTTTAGTGTTGTCCTCTGTAGCACATACTTCTAGGGAGGGTACCAGTATGGGTCTGATGGGGGCTGGCCTTGTAGCCCAATCGGTTCATATATTGCTCCATGTGATTACATTCCCCTCAAAGTTGGGTGCGCTTTGGGGGATGGGTCTGCACTCACACTCCCATTTCTGTGGAGACAGAAACAAGACTCTCCCTCTGGGTGGGTTAATGTCCTGCTCTCCCAATGCCATCATCTCCTACTCCCCCCCCCTTTTTCTCACTCCATACCCCCCTGTGTTAGTCCGGATAGACTAGAGGAACAAATTTCAGAACACGCATATAGGTATAAGGAAACGGTTTATATACAAAAGAAATGTGACCCTAAGAAGGCATCCCAATCCAGTCCAGTGCAAAGTCATAAATCCAATAATAACCCATATGCCTGAAATCAGTCTATAAAGTCTGCTTCCGACTCAGGAAGTCACAGGTCAGTGGGTTCAGAATTCTGGCGCTGGCAGGGGTCTCCCCATGGCTCCTCGCTTCCAGGGCTCAGGTCCATCAACAGCATGCCACTCCAGCTTCAGAGGTCTGTCTTCATCAGGGCAAACCCATGTGGTCTCTCCACCGGCTACTCCAGCCTCCCAGCCACCGCCATTCTGTGTTGCCTGTGGTTAATCATCTCTCTAACTAACTCCCAACAACTGGGGAAGATAGCGTCTCATCTTCATGAGGGAAATATCGTGAGATTTCCCAGGAGTCTCAGGTGAAAGCCATGTCCACACAGAGGCCTCATGGGCTACTCAATGGCTATCTCCAGATTAACAGACCAGACTCCACCCCTACGTTTCAATCATAAAATTAACATAAGTCCATGACTGCCACACCCCCTTCCCCTCCTTTGTGTTGAAAAGAAAAGTACATGCTTAGGTTTGGCCTGTCCCCCACCCAACTGCCTGTACCTCAACTCTTATAGTGTGAGATAAGTGGGTTTTTTCTATATTTACTTTCTGATTATACTTATCTCAGTGGACTCATGTTGTACTTATCTGTTTTGTGATTGGCTTAGCATAGTTTCCTCCAACTCTTCCCATGAGATGATGTGCTTCATGTGATCATCAGTGCTTTATAGTGATGCATAGTAATCCATTGTTGGTATGGGCCAGAGTTTTCTAATCCATTTGTCTCTTGATGGAAATTTAGGTTGTTTCTGGCAAACACAACATTGTGTTAAATTACTAGGCCTTGGCATCTACTATGCCAGTCTAACCCAAAGATCATTCAAAGCATCGATTCTTCTAATCCAACAACAGGCAATTAAATAAACAATTAGCATCATTTAAGATTGCAATCAATAGCAGATTAACAGAAAGCTATAAAAATTAGCACAAGTGAGGATAATCAAGTTGTACTTGTGAGTCCTTTGTCAGGGGGCTTGTGGTCAGTGGTTGTTTTAGAAGGACTCCAGAATTTCAGCCTCACTTCTTCAGCTGGCTTGACCCTCAAGGAGGGTCTCTAGTGTCCCTCAATAGGGAAAGAATGGGCCAAGAACTTTATGCCACGTAATTTTGCAGCACATTCATTTGTTAATTAAACTAAGTAAATCCCCTTCCACCTTAGTTTCAAATAGCCCCTCCTCTAGAGCCATTTCCAACATGACATTGTCCTGGTGTTCTGGAGCACACAATTATGAGAAAAAGCATGTGCTTTTTAACTTCATTGTTTGCCTTAGCACATTGTGCTAAACTTTGGTATTGAATTTACCATTGAATTTACCATTGTAGCATTTAAAGAAGATGTATGATGTGTTGAATGACAATTTCATCACCCAAACAAACAACCCCAAACCCTAAACTTACTACCATCAAGTTAATGTTGATTCATAGTGACCCTTTAGGACATGGTACAAGTATCTCTGTGGGTTTCTGAAACTGTAGCTCTGATGAAGCACTGGCAGGATTTACTTGTCTATGCCAGGAAATTTGGAAGGCAGCTACTTAGCCAAATGACTGGAAGAGGTCCATATTTGTACTCATTCCAAAAAAGAAAAAAAGGTGACTCAACAGAATGCTAAAATTATAGACTAATATTATTAATATCCCATGCAAGTAATTTTTTTCCTGAAGATCATCTAATTACAATTGCAGCAGTACACAGACAGGGAGTTGCCAGAGTTTCAGCCTGGATTCAGAAGAGTACTTGGGAAAAGGGATGCAGTTACATAATTCCGTGTCAACTTGAAGATATAAAAGTATAAGGGTGGAGTCCAGTCTGTCAATCAGGTCACAACCTGATAGTCACAATTTCCTTTTAGGCATGGACTTCTCATAAGGAGGGTTCTGGGAACCCCACTTTCTCTCTCTGCCTTTGCCTTCCAGTTGATGGGTCATGCTAAAACCTGCAGGATTGTCAATGGATCCACAAGACTTTTCATCTACTGGCCTGTGATCTTTCTGCATTTTGCATCATTGCTTGTGGCTGCATGAATCTTGGGCTTATGGACTAGTATTGGACTTATAGACTTGACTTACACGGGGCTGGGATGTTTTCCTGATATATAACTACTTCTTGATACAAAGCTCTCTCTTCCCTGTATAGGAGAGTTACCAAATCTGTTTTTTTAGTCAGCCCAGCCTAACACGAGGATGGATAAACTCTGATGGATCTTGCTTCAAAGCAGAGAATCACTGAAAGATGTTTACTTGTGATTTATTGAGTATACCAAGGTATTATCTGTGTGGAACATAAAAACTATGCATAATCTTGAGAAGAATGGAAATTCCAGAACACTCAATTGTGCTCAAATGGAAGCTCTATGTGGATCAAGAAGGTGTTGTGGGAACAGAACAAGGGAACACTGCTAGGTAAAGGTACATGTCAAGGATATATCCTCTCACCATACTTATCCAAACTGTATGATGAATAAGTCATCAGAGTAGTTGGATTATATGAAGGAGAATGTGGTATCAGAATTGGAGGGGAGCTTGTTAACAACCTGTGATACGGAGATGACCCAACTCTGTTGGTTGAAAGTGAGGAGAACTTGAGGCACTTGCTGATAAAAACCAAGGATTGCAACCTTTAGTATGGACTACAACTTGACATAAGTAAGATCCAAATCTTCACAACAGAAGGAGTAGGGAACATCATGAAGAGTGGAGAAAAGCTTGAAGTTGTCAAGAATTTGCTTGGATTTGCAGTCAATGCTCATGGAAGCAGCAGTCATGTATTGACTTGTTTACTTCTTCTGCATAAGATTCTTTAAAGTGTTGAAAATCAAAGATGTTAACTTGAGGACTAAGGTGTGCCTGACCCCCACCATTATTTTCAATTGTTTCATATGCATGTGAAAGTTGGACATCGAATAAGGAAGCCTGAAGAAAAATCGATGCATTTGTATTACGGGGGTGGAGAAGAGAATATTGAAAGGGCCATGAACTGCCAAAAGAGCAAAAAAAAAATCTGGTTTAGAAGAAGTACAGAGTGCTCCTTAGAGGCAAGGATGGGGAGACTTCGTCTTGCTTCTTTTGGACATGTCAGAGAGACCAATTCTGAGAAGGACACTATAGTTGGTGAATTAGAGAGGCAACGAGAAAGAGGAAGATGGGCTGGCAGGTGACTGTAACTATGGGATCAAGCCTGGAGAGAATCGTGAGGATGGTGCGTGAGCAGGTAGTGTTTCATTCTGTTCTGCACAGGGTCACTATGGGACAGAGCTGAAGCAATGGCACTTAATAAAAACAACAACAGCATCAAAAGAATTAAGCCACCAACAAGTTTTGCCTATAAATCTCCAATCTTTTATTGCTCTTTAGTTTCAACAGACACAGCATTGATGGTGGTTATGGGGTTTCAAGCCATTCCCCACCTCTCTTTCTCTTTACCTCATATGCCAAGTAAACTTTTGTTTTCCTCACTATTATAAATTTGTAGTCATTTCTCCCCAGGAACACTGGTCGGCCCCCAGATTGCAGACATGTAGGATCCGGCAGTGCCCATCCCTGTATTTCCATTTCCTGGTTTCCTTGTGACTTGAGGACGCTTTTTGGGTCTCAGTGTTCACATTTATTAGAGAGAGATAAAAACACTTTTGCTTTCAAGGCTAAAGTGCACATTTGAAATTCCAAATTTCAAGATGTGAAAGTGCTATAGTAAAACGTCGAGAATCATCATTTGAGCATTGAGAAGGAATTAGAGTAAGCTAACTCTCAGACAAGGACCCCTGGTGGTGCCACAATGAAGTGCTCAGTTACTAATGCAAAGGTTGGTGGTTTGAACCCATCCACCAACAGGAACAAGGGATGGCAATGTGCTTCTGTACAGATGTGCTGCCTGAGAAAACTATGGAGCAGTTCCACTCTGTCCTAATGGGTCGTTATGAATCAGAATGGACCCAATGGCAACAGGCTTAGTTTTAGTTTTCATTATTAGGTCAGAAACTCTGGATCTTCTCAGGGTGTCAGAATATCATTCTTCCCTATGAAGAAAGCAAATTTTCATTAGTTAAGTCTTTTTCATAATAAATCACAGAAGAAAAAGACCCAGTCGTGAGTCCCCCTTTTTCCCCCAGTGAGAACAAATGTCTTTGCTTTAAGCTTGTGGGATCGGTGGCAATGAATGCTTTCTATAAACCCAGAAATGTACCAACCAGTGGCTGCCCCAGTGAGAATTCCGGGCAAATACCTGGGTGTACAAACACATCAAAACACACAGGGGAAAACATCTTTTACCCTATCTTTTGTTGTTGCTAATAAGCTTAATTTATACACCTAGCTGTCTTTTGTACAATTCTTAGCACCACACAGAGGAAGTGTTTTTTCTTTTTCCTTAAAAAGAAAGTTCCAGCCCCAAACATCAGCCTCTGTAGGTTGTCTTAATTGCTACTTTGCACTGCACTTGACTATGACTCTGATTTTTGGCACATGCTATCATACACAAAGTTCCCAAAATAAAATGCTACAGGATATCCCAGGGACTCTTAGAAGGCTTTAAAAAGGGACTCACATGCTGAAAGAGTATCTATGATGAAGATAATTCAGGCCAGCTGAATTATTGCAAAAGAGTTACTTGATTAATTGAGATCTTTAAGAGTTCTTGCCACCTCACTCATCATGATTTCGGAAGTTTGAGGAGCATCCAGTTTTGATAAAGACTGTTGTTTTTTTCCTCCCCAAGTGACTATACATTTAAATAGCTAAAACATCTGTTCAGCAACATAGTAAAACATGTACACCCGGAACGCCTGAGAGAAGAGCCTGCCAAGCCATCGGTTGAGAGAGACAGTGCCGAGGGAAAGCACCAAGGTAAAGCGAGCACTGTTTGTTTCGTCTAGTTGGGGGGGAAGCCAAGGCAACCAATATTTTGGGTTTCTTTTATTTCATTTGGGAAGAATTCTTCGAGGGGAGTGCTCCTGCTGGAAACTTTTGTAAGCTGTTCATTTGTGGACGAGCCGGAGAGCCTTGGATGTCAACCTCTTGCAGACTCTCGAGACCAGCCACAAAACCACGAAAAGCGACTATCTGCTAGGGTGCAGTCGATCTCCCTTTCTGATGGAAGCCGAAGCGGGGAACAACGTGGAGACTGGGAAGCCGGCCAGCAGAGGCACTCGAATTGCCCTGGCCGTGTCCCTAGCTGGTGCCCTGGTGCTGGGCACTCTTCTCTTTCTAGGTAAGTGTCCGGGGTTGGTCCAGGAGAACTGGGTGTGTGAGGTGAAGTTTGGTTGGGATTTTCGCCACCGTTATTCTAGCGCAGGTGTGCGGTTGCTTGCTTCCATCAGTAGGTGGTAGAGCCTCAGTTTCTATGAAATAGGCAAGCAAAAAAGACTTCTCTTTTTAGAAGGCTGAATAAATAAACACAAATACTGGAGGCACAATCCAAAGCGTGAAGTGGGCATAAAGTGGCTTTGAGTGGCTGGAGGATTCGAGTGCAAAAAAAAATCATTTCTATAGTCCATTTAGCAAAATGAATGTTTATGAATTCTAGTCAGATACTTTCGTGTATTTCTGTGATCAAAAGCATGATGGAATTTCTTTCCCTTTGAATTTGGGTTAATGTTTGCCCGAACAAATCATGAAATTTAATTCACAAACTACAAATCAGTCCTGTAAAAGGCATCTTTCATGGTATTATTCGATTTATAATACAGCGACCCTCCAGTGGGAGCCCAAACTCAACTCTGGCTTTCTATTAGATTTAAAAGTTAATATGAGGGAAAACAAAGGGTTTCCTCTCAAGAGTTGAACCGTATTTAGATTGAATTATTTTAATGACTCTTGGTGCAAATGATGTGCCCAGAGAGGGTATATGATGGCAAAAAGCTTATTCTTGGGAGAAAGAAAATATCTTAGAAAGGGGTGAGAAGGGTTGGAAACTTTCAGGCACTTTCAACTCCTGATTATGACTCCATGGATTGTCCTTATTGCTGTTGTGTGCTGGGAGTCCGTTCTGATTCCCAGGGACCTTTGTGCATGAGTAGAACAGTCCCATAGCGCTTTCTAGGCTACACAGCAAGTCATCAACTCCTCGCTCCTGTGGTGCTGCTCGGTGGGCTCGAATGGCTAACCTTTAGGTTCGTGTGGTGTCACTAGGGCTCTTCAAATACTTCACACAGGCCCTTGCTATTTCGTGCATGTCAAAGCCCCAGTGGGAGCAAATCCTCTCCTCAGGAGATTTGAGGTGCATTTTACCAGGTAGTGAGCCCAGAGGCATGCCTTGGCATACCCCAGATGCGGGAGGCCATGTTGATGTCGGCAAGGGAAAGGCAGTCATTAAACTTTAAAAGAGTGAGGGTTGTGTGGTTGAGAATTCTGCTAAAATGAGCAAACCCTCTTTCCATGTTTTCTGTGGCTTAAGATTTAGGAAATTCGATGTGTTTGTTTCTTTCTGCTTGCAAGTGATTTGTTGGCTCTTGAACGCTGCTGTTAGATTTAAATCAAAATGGGAGGCGCAGTTATATGGGTGGGTTGAGGGCGCACATGCACTGTGGGAAGTGAGTAAAAAGTTAGACTATTTGTGTTTTACAAACACTCCCAAATCAGGGTGTGTGTGTGTGTGTGTGTGTGTGTGTGTAATCATATGACTGTTGTCTAGCTATAGAAATATGTACTCTTTTAATGCTAATGCTATTTCTGCAAGAAATCTTTTCGAAACTCTATTTTTATGATCACATGTTGAAGTCCTGGCATGTTGGCTGGGATATTCTCTATGGCCACAAATCATTGTTCTTTGAGCAAAGACAATTCTTTGGAAAGTTCTCAATTCTTTTTAGAGCTGAATGAAAAGTCATCCATTGGGGGCCTTCCGGGTGAGAGACTTGAGTTTGAATCTCAGGCCAAAAAATCTCAGGCACCATGGCCACTTGTCTGTCAGTGAGGCTTGCTTATTGGTGGGCACAATGTAGTGAAGCTTCCAGACAAAGATAGACTAGGCAAAAAGGCCTGGATCTTCTGAAAAGTCAATCAGTGAAAAGCCTACAGATCACAATGGTCTGATTCCACTGTACATGAGGTTGCTGTGAGTCAGGGCCCAATGTGACAGATGGCGGTGAACAACAAAATTCATCAAGCCAGGCAATACTTCTAGTACCATAGGTCAGGTACGATAATCTGACTCTCCAAGAGAAGATCTAATGATGTTATAGAATAAGACTAGATGAAGGGTGTTGGCCCCCTTACAGCCTTGGTCACTCAAAGTGTGGTCTGTGGACCAGCAACCTCACCTTCGCCTGTGAGCTCCAACTCTTCATTTCAGATCCCCTGCTTCAGGTGCTGCATTCTAACAAGAGCTCCAGGAGGTGCATTTGCAAATTGAACTTGGGGAAGCACTGCTTCAGCTGAACACATCCATTTGGAAGTTCAAGTATCCCAACAAACCAGTTGCGGATGAGTCAATTCACTGAGAGTGACTGTAGAGGATAGAGCAGAAGGTTTCCTAGGCTATAATTTGGCAGAAACAGACTGCCATTTCAATCTCATGAAGAGGCTGATGGGTTTCAACCACTGACCTTTTGGGTATCAGCTGAGCACTTCAACTACCACACCACCAGGACTCAAGTCCACTGGCTTTTAATAAATGCATCCTCTTTGTCTTTGTCTGCCAACTTTCAGTGATCCGCCATCTGCTTTTTGAGTGATTGGTTTTATGATATCGTTTTCTGCCCGTCAATATTCAGCCACGTGATATGCCTGTCATTTCTAGCATTCTTCTGTACCCTCCGTTCGGATGGTAAGCTGGTAGATCATATCTTTTCTAAACCTTAACCCTTCAACAGCAAGAGCCTTGCGATGGCTTCAGAGAACTCAGATAGTCAGAATACTCAACATCAGGTTTTTAAACCATATTTCCCTTCCTCTCCTCCAATCTGCCTTCCCAATGCAGGCATTGGCAAACATTTCATGCCAAGGGCCAGATAATAAATGTTTTCAGCTTTGTGCCCCACAGTCTGTCTTAACTACTCAACTCTGCTATGGTAGCAGGTAAGAAGCCACAGATAATATGCAAACAAATGGGGGTGTGTGCTAATGAAACCTTATTCTGGAGACAGAAATTTGAATTTTATCTAGTTTTCGCATATCATGAGATCTTCTTATTTTGACCCTTTTCTCCACCATTAAAAAATGTAGAAACCATTCTTAGCTCACAGGCTGTACAAACCAGACGTGGATCCGATTTGGCCCATGGGACATAGTTTGCTGACCCTTGCTCTGTAGTCATTCTCCTGGCTGTAGAGAAATCAGGAAGGAGAAACCAAACTGCTCTTTTGTTTTCTTAGAAACGTCTAATCCACGAAAATCAACATTTTCATTTCTGGTCTTAAGATAGGTTTGCTATTGTCTCTCCCACTCATTCATTGTCTTCACATCACCCGGGCTTGCTGATTCTTATTTATTATAGGATCTTAAATGATCCTCCATGAGTGTAATGTTCTTCCTTGAGGGGGGCAGATCTGTATGTGTCCCAATTGATTTAATGTAAACCTTCCTTTTACTCACTAGCAGATAAAAAAGATTTGATTTTTGTTGTGCCTCCTTCACAGTTTGGGATCAAGATTTACTTTCCATGAAAGAAATAAGTCTTGAAAGTAACCACTTCATTAGCTTTTAGAACAAATTCAGGCTAGTCTCAAGAAGCAATTGTCCAGAGTCACACAAAAAAGAAATGAGCATGGTTTGACATGAAAAGTCTTTTCCCATTCCAAATCAATAACCCATGTGCATTATCAAATATTTGATAAACATCTGATAGGAGACGGAAGGAAAATGCTCCCCATAGTTCCTCCATCCAGGTAGACTGCAATATTCCATCCTGGTGGCACAGTGGGTAGGCGTTGGGCTGCTAACCACCAGGTCAGCAGTTCAAAAGTACCAGGAGGTCTGAGAAAGAATGGTGAGGCTTTTGATTTTTTGTAAAGAGTCACAGTCCCATAAACCCACAGGGCAGTTTTACCCTGTTTTGCAAGATCTCCGTGAATTGGAATTGACTCAGTGGCAATGAAGTTTGTTTTCAGAATCTTTACACCCCACCCACCCATATTCATCTTTCTAAAGAAATCACAATGCAGCTTTATGCCCAGACCCATTATTCTCTCTCTTCAAACTAGGTGTGAAATGTTCCATAGGCAGTGTGCTTGACTTTCTAATGTTACACAGGTGAAAAGTCTGCTTGGGAGGGTGGCAGCAGAGGAAAGAATGAAGGAAAAATAGGTCCTGGTAGAATGTGAGTAAAAACATAATAAAGATCACTTCACTGGCAAGTTAGCTATTGGCACTCCATCTTCATCAGAAACATAGGGTGCTTGTTGAATGGATAGTGATGATGATTGTACAACTCTTCTTAATAGATTTGAGCTAACGATCTCTGGTGGCGTAATGGTCATGTATTGGGCTGTGATCACCTGGTCGGCAGTTGAAAGCAACAGTAACTCCAAGGGAGAAAGATTGGGCTTCCTCTTCCTTAAAACAGTTAGTCTCAGAAACCCACAGAGGGTGACTGTGAGTCAACATTGAAAGCAAAACATAAAAGACAAGGAAGAGAATCATAAGACCCTACGGATTTACTCTCTGTTCCTATAGATCTGCCTATTCTTTATTTTTCATATAAATGGCAATACATAATGACAAAAAGAGAAATATAGACCCTGCCAAGCTTTCTGACCCCAGCTTTCTCAGAAAGGACACCACGAAAAGCCCCTGGCCCTAGTCCCTCCTCACTGCCCCATCTCTAAATGACTCTGGGATTCTGCTCACAGACAACAGCCATTGTGAGTTCACCATGATTTTCTGGGCTACCAAAGACATTTTTGAAATCTAAACTTGCGACTGCTCATGAGCAGGCTACTGGGGAGGTGACACATTGGTGTTTCCCTGAGTTGACAAGCTGGACTCCTCTGTGTACTGCTATAGAACTCCACCTTATGCTATTTGCTGACTGGGGACAATGAAGTCATTGGCGAAAAGCTATTTGAGTTGCACTGGCTTATTTTTATTTTTCTCTTTTTTGTGCCTTGTGAGTTAATGTGCTGGCTGCCGTGGAGTTGATTAGAACTCTCAAGGACCTTCTAAGACTGAGTATAACTCTTTCCCAGGGCTTCCTTGGCATTTTGGAACCATCAGAACTTTCTCCCTTGAAGCAGTTGGGTGGATTCCACCCATGGACTTTTTTGGTTAGCAGCCGAGCCCTCAATCATTGAGCTACCAGGGTTCCTAGGAGGTACACTTTGCAAACTGGAATATCCCTAGTGGGAAGAGGTTGTGAGCGTCTTGCTAGATAGTAAAGGCCTATGAGGTATGCTTTTGCTTCCCCCTTTTAGGAGGCTATATCTTTGTGGATAGTTTAGATAAGATGCACAACTCAACATGCCACATATGCTAACTCTCTCCTTTCACTCTGGATTTGCTCCAAATCAGAATGTTTATACTATTAGGTGGGGGGGGGATATCAAAGCATGAGCACATTCAAACATATAGGGAACACTTCTTTGTGCTCATACAGAACCCATGGACTGAGGCAGCTGTTTGAACAGAACAAGAGAATACTGCCTGGTTTAAAATCAGGAAATGTGTGGGTTAGGATGATATTGTTTTTCCATAATTGTTCAATCTGTATGCTGAGCAAATAATCAGAGAAGTCAGACTTTATGAAGAACACGGCCCCAGAAAGGCTTAGTAACAACCTGCCATGTGCTTCCATCGCTCCGTCAGGGCTCCTTCTGTAACATTGTGAAAAGGCCTTAATTATTCAGGGAATTCGAAAGTTCTCAAATTCTCTTTCACAAAACAAGGGAAATTGCCCCCTAATTAAATTCTTTGCAGAAGATAAACTCTGAGCTATTGCGGATAACAGCTGTCTTTGTCACAGGGAGAAGCTGTGTGATTGCAGGGCCATTGCGTCTCCACAATGGAACGCTGATGGCACAGTGTATTAGCGTGGGACTGCTAACCACCAGGTCAGTGGTTTGAATCCACCAGCAGCTCATCTGGAGAAAGACGGGGCAGTGAGTTTCCATGAAGATTTACAGCCCGAGAAATTGAGAACGGGACAGTTCTAGATGGTCCTGGAGCGTTCTTTAGAGTTGGGTTTGACTCAATGGCAGGTGGCTTTGGTTTGGTGCCTGCACAGTGTTTCTGTGGAGTTGTCCTTAGGTGCATTTCTCGTGGGCCAGGGTCTCAGGGGAATTTGCCAATTCTTGTTCCTGAGTACCTCTCTTCACATTGTGTTCTTATTTTCCTGTCTCCCAAACAGTGATGTACCTATAAACACAAAGAATACATTTATGGGACTGCAGGTAATCCAAGATGGACAAGACTTTAGAGATGGGTTCTCAGCCCAGCGCCCACATTAGCCTTCCTAGGGGGCTTGTTGGAACCCAGATGACTGGCTCTCTCTCCCCTAGCATTTCTGATTCACTTGGTATGGGTGGTGGTGGTGACCTGTCCACCACTTGGCTCCTAAGTCTTGGTGACCCCATGCCTGACAGAACTCCACATTGTCCAGCCCTGACCCTACCCACGATTGACTGGGGAATCAGAGAGCTGTGATCCATCAGGTTTTCTCAGATTGATTTTCAGAAGTAGTTGACTAGGTCTTTTTTCCTAGTCTATCTTAATCTGGAAGTTCTGCAGCAAACTGTTCAGCCTCATACCACCCACCCACTGCCCTGGAGTCCACTCCAACTTATTGTGGCTCGATAAATCTGAGGCTAGACATCTCTAGAGGAGCAGATAATCTCTTCTCTCTCCCCCCGAGTGGCTGGTGAGTAGCCACAAGGAAACCTTCACTGATGGGTGAGTAGCAAGTGTGCTTGAGGTCCTTTGGGAATCTAACCTGGTCTATAGCTTAGAAAATGTGAAAAATTCCCCATTACCATCAACTCTACTCATGGACAGGGCTGGATCCTTTACATGTCTAAGAAGCTCCCAATTGAGGGGACACAGTGGCTGGTGCTGATGGGACCACACTCTGAGAACCACCAGCCTAGTTATACCCACTCATTGGACACACAGGAGAACTGAGTTTCAGAGCAGCCAAGAGTCCTACTAAGGTCACTTAGCAGGTGGCCAGCCTCTGGTTATGTCACATGAGGCCAACTGGCTTTTTAAGTACTGTGCTACTATTTGGAAGGATGAATGGATATCGAGTGTCTGATGTTGGTTTACCTGCTGGTGGTCCACTGCAAGTCAGTCGTTTATTTTGTTGTTTTTTTTTTGCTTTTTTTTCAGTGAGTCAAGGTCTCTTAAGTTTCCAAGCTAAACAGGAGTACTGCTTGACGCCAGAATGCATTGAAGCCGGTAAGCCACAGTTTTCCATCCTGTGTCCAAGTTCCATCCACATTATAATTATGGTACCTTGGGGAGTCGACGAGGAAGTAGGTGGTATTTTTAGTATTCTGATTGCTTGAGGTTCACCAAGTGCTAAATGTAAGTTTGATGCCATTTTGAGCTTACTTTGAATGTGAAATAGGGGAGCATAGGTTTCCTGTTTTCATGCTCCTTGCAAAATCCAGCTGAGCCCAAGTCCAGGTGTCATTGTAAGGAAATCAGGAAGGGACTTAAAAGAGGGGAGAGCCATTCTTTAGACATGTAAAAAAACTCCCAACGTGCAGAGAAACACCCTAAATTTGTGTCACCAAATACATTGATGGTGAACAGATACGATGTGAATCGGTCATTGGCAACCCCCAATTACAGTGAAGACAGTGCCAGCAGATTCCTGAGGTCATTGTCATGTCAAGGAGATCACATCAAAACTGCAGCAATGTTCCAGAAGCTCAGAGAAAGAGAGTTCCCAATAACACATCAGACAGTTTGCAGATAGACCCTGAGAGTGGGTCTTGCTCCTCCAAACTGGACACAGCTTCTCAGCCTGTGGGCGCGACTCTGTAGGGCATCATGTAATTGAATGTGGGGATGGTGACATATTTGCCAATGCTAAAATATTTCTGAATGTACAACCAACAATTCAAAATGAAACGCGTAATCAATCCAGGAGATTTGTGGCAGAGCTGCTCATTTCTCTAATGCAAAGGGGTTGAGAGTAGGAGAGGTTTAAGCAGCCCTGCTCTAGGGGAACACCCCCCCTCCCCAAACTGCTGAGCTGGCAAGAGTTCCACTGCAGGGAGTCTGTGGGGAAAGAGTTTCCTGAAGGCTCCAAGTTCAAAAGGACTTCTAAAGCAAGATGCCCTTGGCAGGTCACACCAATTTCATGAACTCCAAAATCTGACTTCGAGGAGACTCAAAGTGGTTCCCGTCAGACTTGAAGAGAGGTCATGGGAAATCTTTGGCCTCAGCCGGATAGAGGTTCCTATGTTTCTTAAGCAGTCTTCCTATAGTTTGTGGCTTATCTGTTGCAACACAGAGATGCTTTGTAAACCCACAGGCCACCATCATCTGGAATCCCTTTGGGTCACCCTATGCCATCTACTCCATGTTACAAGTCAAGCTTTCTTCTTCTTTTAATTGATCATTTTATTGGGGGCTCTTACAGATATTGTACCAATCCACGAATCAATGATATCAAGCAAACTTGTACAGATGCTGCCATCATCTTTTTCAAAACTTTATTTTTACTTGAGCCCTTTCATATCAGCTCCTCTTCATTCCCTCCCCCATCCACCCTATCATCCTCATGAGTCCTTAATAAATTGCTATTAGTTCCCCCTACCTCCTTCCCTCCCTGTATCCTCATGGGATTGTTACTCCCCTTACTGTTTCTGAGGGGGTTATCGATCCTGGATTCTGCATGTTGAAAGTTCTTATCTGTACCAATGTACATACACCCTGGTCTAGCAGGATTTTGGGGGTCAAAATGGAGTCATGATCATGGATTATTAAGCATTAAATAACTAGAGGAATATTGTGTGTTTTGTCAGTGCTATAACTACACCCTGGCTGGCTCATCTCTCTTTTCCTTGTGAACCTTCTGTGAAGGGATGTCCAATTGGCTCCAGGTGGGCTTTGAGTCTCCATTCCCACTCCCCTTGTTTGCGTTGACATGGTTGTTTGTTTTGGATCTTCTGATAACTGATCCCATCGACTCCTAATAACATGGTTTGGTGTGGTTCTTCCATGTGGGCTTTGTTACTTCCCTGCTAGATGGCCCCTTATTTGTTTGAGCCTTTAAGACCCCAGATGCTATATCTTTTAATAGCCAGGCACTATCAGCTATCTTCCCCACATTTTCTTATGCACTCATTTTGTCTTCAGTGATTGTGTCAGAAAGATAAGCATCACAGAATGCCAGATTATTAGAGCAAAGTATTCTTGAGTTGTGGGAAGTCTTAAGTAGAGGCCCAAAGTCTTTCTGCTACCTTATTGGTATAATATATAAATATATACACACACACCAATACTTCTCTCTTTATAATATGTTACTAAATTTATATATAGACATGACTGTATTTATACCTCTCTATATAGCCTTAAATATTTTTTTATCACATCACTGCCCTGGTGGGAGTAGGAAGCCCAGCCTTGCTCCTGGAGAGCTGCTGCTGGTTTTGAACCATCAACCCCATGGGCTGCAGTCCCGCACAGAACCACTGTGCCACCAGGGCTCAGCAGCCTTAATTTTTTTATCTTAATAAATCATTCTCTTGGGAGCTATTACAGCTATTATAGTAATCCATACATCAATTGTATCGAGAACATTTGTACATATGTTGTGTACATAATTTTGCCTCCTAGTTATTTCCTCTATTTCCTTTTACTTTCCTCCTGCTCCTCCTTCCCCATGGCCATCCTTCATTGGCCTCTCAGTAATTCCCCTCAGCTACATTACAATTGATCAAACCCCACCAGGTACCCTACACCCTCCTCACTGTCGATTTTAGATGCCTTGATGTTTCCCAGTCCCTGAGTTTGTTGGTTCACTGCTCGCTTGCTTCCCCCTGCCTCCTCCTATCCCATGTAACCCTCCACCATCTCCAGGACCATAGGGGTCCTGTTGTCTGTTCCTCAGCATTGCTTATCCTTTAAAAATAATTTTATTAGGGGCTCTTATGGATCTTATAACATTCCATACATCTATTGTATCGAGCATATTTGTACATATGCTGCCATCATAATTTCTAAAACATTTTCTACTTGAGCCCTTGATATAAGCTCCTCTTTTTTCCCCTCCCTCCTACCCTCATGAATCCTTGATCAATTATGTATTGTTAGTATTATTTCATAGCTTACACTGTCTGTTATTTACCTCCTTCAGGTGATGCAGCTATATAGCCAACCTTGTGATAGGTTCCCCTTTCTCCCTCTTCCCCCTATCCAACCATCCCCTTCCCTCGTGATATCGCTACTTCCCCCTACTGTTCCCCAGGGGTTTATCTTTCCTGAATAGCCCTGTATGGAGAACTCTTATCTGTACCAATGTGTTTTCTCTGGCTTAGCCATATTTGTAAATAGAACTGGGTCATGGTAGTGGGGGGAGGAATTATTCAGGAACTAGAGAATTGATGTGTGATTCATCGGTGCTATACTCCCCCTTGGTGGAATCATCCCTTCCTTTTAAACCCTTCTGTGGTGGGGACATCCAATTCTCTGTAGATAGGCTTTAAGTCACCACTCCAAAACCCCTTGTTTGCATCAATATAATTGTTTGTTTTGGATCGTTGGTACCTAATACCTGATTGCATTGACACCTCGTGATCACACAGGTTGACGTGCTTCTTTCTTGTGGGCTTATGTGATACCCTGCTAGATGGCTGCTTGTTTATCTTCAAGCCTTTAAGACCCCAGACACTATATCTTTTGTTAGCCAGACACCCTCAGCTTTCTTCACCACATTTGCTTATGTGCTGATTTTGTCTTCAGCAATATTGTCAGGAAGGTGAGTATCAAAGAGTGCCAGGTTATCAGAACCAACAGATGGAGGTGGTGGAGGGTTTAGGGGGATGGGGAATTTACTGAATGATTGGATGGAAGAAGGAAGCAAAAGCAGGGAATCAAAAAGGGGATGCTGACATTCTGGACTGTGGTTGGTGGTGCCATTTGTTAAGATGGGAATAGTTTCAATGAAAGAGCTTGTAAACTCTGAGGCCCCACCCAAGGTAATGGTTAGAATATATATCTATATCTATATCTATATCTGCATCTCATTCTTCAGTGAGCAGTGTTTTTTTTTTTTACCAGATAAATCGTTAGATAACTTATATGGGCCATCTCAGAAAAATTTTCCTAGCTACATCATGGAGCCAGTGCTACCACAAGGCCCATTCACAGAAAGGGAAGTGTAGATTTGAGATGCTAAGTAGCAGTTCTGGCGGTGTAATGGTTCTGCGTTGGGCTGCTTTCTGCAAGGTTTGCAGTTGGAAACCACCAGCAGTTTCTCGGGAGAAAGACCGGGCTTTCGACTCCTGTAAAGAGTCACAGTCTCAGGAATTCACAAGGACAGTTCTACCCATTCGGACAGGATCACTGGGAGTCAGTGTCAAGGCAGTGACAGTGAGTTTGGTTTGGAGAGGCTAAAGAATGCGTTTTGGGACACATCCTGAGTTAATGTCAGAGTTGGGCTTCAGGTCCATGGTTGGCTCGTATCTGAGCTGTCATGTTTTATCACAATGTAGACACTTTCTCCAGTTAGTACTCTGGGGCAGCAGGAACAGGAATTCCAGAACCAGTTTTAGACTGTAAGACTTTATAGTGCCCTGTGTATCTGGTGTTGTTGGGTTCTCAAGAATGTGCAAAATTCAAAGTGCTTTATGTGTAAACTTTTGATTTGAGCTTAGAGGAATTTTACAGCAGCCGCACACATACATACACATCGGTGCAAGCTTATTTGCGGGTGGCGATGGGGGCCTGTGAGACCTCTGAAAGAGCATTGCAGAGTATAGGCCTTGATGGTCTTGTGGGTCACGACATGGGTGTGACTGAGCATGGATGTCACAGGTCTGTGGATCACGGAGGTTGAAGTATTTCTCGTGAGTTTCCATGGTCCCTGAGGTGAGAAGCTGGGACCCAGTGAGCACCAGGTAGTGGTGTCCCTCTGATGAGGAGATGGGAATAGCAGTGTACCCTGGGCGACTTTCCAGATGTGTGTGGTTGAGGCTGTCCCAGAGCAGGGGTCCAGCTCTCTTATTTTGCCTGCAGACAGCTGTGTGTGAGGGGCCTCTTCCCTGCAGGAAGCCACATCTCTGCTGGAAAACTTTGTGTATAGAGGGTCACTTATTTCATCAGTTTTGCTTATTATGAATCATAACAATGCAAGAGTAAGTCTTACAGAACGACATCTGATAATGGTGCCTCCTGCCAGCTAGTGTGTTTTGCCTGGCTGCCCTGTTTTTAATTTTCACATTGGAGAATGATTTTCTAATGTTGGGGAAAAATATTCATCTTGCTGTTTCTATAGTGAGACGCTGACCAAGATGCATTACATTCCTCTTTTTTGTAACATGAGCCTCCTGTTCCAGAGGTCTGTGGAACAGTTGTTAAGTTCACATCATATGAAGTGTGGCCAAGGGAAGGCTTTACACAAGAAGCCGTGTGTGGGTGCGCTGTGCGTGGCACGGGTCCCCAGGATGTGGGGGGTATATGTAGAAACCGTTTCTGAGAGGCCTGCTGTTGATGAGTCTCCTTTTTGTCTCTGTCCAGTTTCGATCTATCCTAATTTATCTTCCAAATAAGAGCTGAAGAAAGAATACACAGAAACAAGAAAATAGCTTGTGGGCCAGGGTCGACAGAGAGATTAGGGTTTGAGGTCTACATAATTGGTCACCAAGCCACCTCTTGGGCTAATTAATCACATCACCATTCGAAGCCTCCGTTTCCACATGTGTAAAATGGGAAGGACAGAATCTTTACTTCTCACAGCAGCTGTGAGAAAGAAAACCACACAGTAATGGGAGTGGCTGAACTCAGTGCTTGGTCCTTCACCTCAAACCCAGAAAGCACTGTAACTCTCGGTGACAAGACCTGGCCTAAGTCAGTTCCTCTGCTGGGAAAACCTGATCTCAAGTTATCTGTGACTATTTGAGAATCAACTTATTCTACTTATGAGACTATGCATGTTTTCCAGTTGAAAGAGTCATGTGCTTATTTCAGAGGTGCTACCCCAGATCTGGCCTGGCTGTGTTATCTAATCAAAGGAACATGCATTGTGTTACTTGTAAAAATTTTGATAAAATCATGAGTTTTTTAGACATACTTGATCTCAAGGATTGAGCAAATGTGTCAGATTGCTAAACTTAGCTAAATAAATAAATACAAGCTGATCAGTTAAATTTTAACTACAGTTCTATATGGACATTTTTTGGGGGGACTAGATTTTTTTTTCCATGGAATGTTTGGTATATATAGTATCTATGAGATATTATTAATACCCTAATTTTACAGGCAAGAAAACGAAGGCACAGGAAGGTTAAATAAATTGTCTCTATGGCTGCTGTGGCTTGCAATTGACCCAATGTCAGTGAGTTTTGTTCTTGGAAATGTTTGCAGAGTGATTTGAGAGATCCCTCCGCCTGATCGCCGACAGATTTTCTTTATCACCGTATTTTACCGCAACTCACTAAGATTCTTTGGGCATTCTCTACGGAACTGAGTTGCGGGAATGAGGCTTTGGTGTGTTGTCACCTCTAGAACTTTGCAATATGAAGCCACAGTCCCGCAGCAGAAAGTGCAGCTGCGCACCAGGTTGTGCATCGTGGGGACTGAAGGAGCCTTTAGGAGCCTTTCCAAGTCCTGGGGAAGTGATGGATTCTCCCCACTTTGTATCAGGGCCATGATCAGAGCTGATCTTGCAGTTTTCCTAGGTACCTGCAAGAATACCAAGGAGATGACTCATTTGAGGGTTGTGGGTCGGGGTCAGGAGGAAGTTTGGGAAGGGGCCAGATTGTGGTGGGCTTATCCGAATAAAAGTGAGCATGATGTCTCCCCTAGGGGACTGTAAATATTGTAAAGGACTGAAACTTGCAGGATCCTTGTCCCTGAGGTGTCACATAGCACATTCATTCTGTAGCTGCTCAGCCACAGTAACTGCCCAAACAAATCTGAAAGAAAATTTTGGATGTCCCAGC
>PVJH01016791.1:0-49593 GCA_004026705.1 Nesogale talazaci | reverse complement strand
CTTCTTTGTAGTGGGGATACATTAGAAACTCTTTTCGTATTCAGAAACAGAGGATGGGTTAAATAAATAATAGTATTGTCAGGTAGCCAGAATAGAGACAAGGGAGTTGTCCCTCCCATACCGCACAGGCCCCCTATAGGAGGTCGGGAAGGACTCAGGTGACCATTAGACACCTATGAGGACAACCTAACTGGGCATGCTCCAATCCAGACCCAAGCCAGGTGGGAGTTACAGCTGGGCACCCAAACGAGGTCCAGGCTCCTGTCATCGCCCAGCTGGGCTTCATTCAACCAATGGGGTCAATGCATACCTCCAACTATGCCTCCCCAGCCAGAGGTTTGAAATACCCTGAGGGGGGCTGTCCTTTCTGTTTGATCTTGTTCCTTGACAGTGGCAGATCAGAGGGGGACTGTCCCACCTCACCTTATCCTCTCCTACCCTCCCCCTGAAACTTGCTCATGCAATACTGCAGTTCCACACATGTGGACATGCTGTTTGTTCCATGAGTTTGCTCGTGTCCAATCGCGAGCCCCAGAGAGGCTTCCATGGGGTTTGGCACACTTCCCTGAAATAGCGTGCATTCTTCAGAGACTGTAAACCTGAAGCTTCTCCCGCCCTTCATAAAAACTCACTTAGATTACAAACGGGCTTCAGCATGACCTCTTTCTCCTGTGAAGCCAGGAACTGAAGCATTGCCTGCTCAAGAAACCTCACAGTATGTCTAGCCAACAGGTCCTATTCTACTAATTGAGAATGCTGTGATTGTGGATGCCTGTCCTTCATGTGCGTACTCTGCACGGTCTGTCATCTAGTGCAAAACAAGCTGTAAGATAGTCTCTGTAATATGATCCTCTAGTTAAAAAAAATAGAAAGAAAGAAAAGCCACACATCAAAAGTTAACAGAAATTCTGTTGGAGTTGTGAGATTGTAAGATTCTGTTCTCTGTGCGCGCTAATATTTTTCAAGGGTGATCATGCATCCCTTGTCACATGTTTAAAGTGACAACCCCACACACCCCTCGTCACTTGAGACCAAATAGATTTACGATGCAGCAGCTTCGGAATTTGAAACAGAACTCTTCTGGCCGAGAAGTCAACCCCTTTGAAGAATGTCAGAAAACGGACTATTTGAATAGATGCCTGCAATTGTCAGATTACTCTTGCTTAGTACTCTTGTTACAGACACTAGGACTTTATCAATCAGACAAAAAGCCTCCTTTAAAAACTCCATGTACAATATTTTTGATTAGGAAATAAAAATTGCTTAGAGATTAGAAAAATGATGTCTCAAACAAATGGGATTCGTCCCAATACTTCTTATTTGCCTCGATTCAATAAAAAACACATCTGCCCTTCCACCACTTTATCAGTGAAACACCACCACTGGAATTACCAGGGGGAGGGCTGAGTTCCTCAGCACAAGGAATTCTAGCTCTTAGCACAGCACCCTGGGGGCCAGAGGACCCTGGGAGTTCGCGGGTTGGTGTTGAACAACAGCACTCCCTGCTCCGGCTGCCGGGGATGGAAGACTGGCTGCCCAGTTCTCTCCAATGGCCTTGCCCTCATTCGTCTTCTTTTAGAGGAAAGCTCTGAGAATGTCTCAGCCAGCCCGTGGGGGGATGGGAGCAGAGGAAAGCATTGGGGACAAGTGGCCAAGCTCTGCCGTCCCATCATGCTCAGTCTTTGGGGGTTCTCAGTTCCATCACCACTGGGGAAGATACTGAAGTGGTGCAGCCACAGGGCAGCTGAGTGCAACCCCTCATCCGGGGTAGAAAGACCACAGATTTCTAGTCCTTGTGCCACTTCTTTCTCCCTTCTCCTCGGATGTCCTCTGGATACCTAGCTTCCCTCCTCCCTTCCCATTGTTTGAATGGAATTGCGTCTCCCTCGACAATAGACCAAAGTTCTAACTCCAGGATCTGTGGCCATGATTGGAAATAGGATCTTATCAATTAAGATGTTATCAATTAAGTTAATATGAGGTGGTGTAAGAACGCAATGCCATAGCCTTTGATTTCCCCATCGAGCCCATTTTTAATTTGTTCTGGTTTTTACAAACTGCTGCTTTCTTCTCAGTTGAGGCTTTTCTCTGTTTGATTTTTGACATTGTGGGTGGGTTTTCTTTGTCTCGTGTTTTGGTTTTGTATGTTTTCCTGTATCTGAAACCCAGGGTCTATGAAGGCGGTAACTGGGTGAATAATTACCTATGGGACATGGCAGGGGGGAAGTTATGAGGAAGTAGGGCACTAACAAGAATAATTATAAGAAAGAAGGACATGTTCTCAACTCCATTGGGGTTGAGACTCTTTGTAAGATGATTGAGGGATTGACTTGTGTGATATATGAAGTATGCCAGTAAAACTCTTTTGGGGGGGGCATAATTGCCCTCTGGTGGTCGTGGGAGCTACCCAGCCTTGCTTCTGGAGAGCTGCTGCTGGATTTGAACCGCCAAGCCCATGGGCCGCAGTCCCGCACTCAACCACTACGCCACTGGGGCTCAGTCCGCCAGCAAAACTCTTTAAAACAAAAAGATGGAAGACGATTTTCAGTTGGTGATAGGGAAATGTTTTAAGACCCAATAACTTCATTTTAAAAAAAATCACTGGACTAAAATGAACTGCATCATTTCATTTTTATATGCAAAATCATACAACAAAATCACACACACACGAGCATGAGGTCAAGTTACCCTGATTGGAATTAGTTCCTAATCGAGTATGACCAATATCTTTATTAAAAAAAAGCAAAGGCAGAGGAGAGAAGAGAAAGAAGGGTGCCAGGAGATGCTGTCCCTGATGGCTCATGAAAGCCTGGAGCAACTAGAAGCAAGGAGAGAGGCATGGAACAGATTTTCCCTCAGTGCCCCAGAAAGAATCAACATGACTGGCATTATGCCTGCAGATCAGCGAGACAATACTTTCTGCTCTTTTAAGCCACCCAGTGTGTGGTATTTTGTTATGGCAGCCCCAGGAAACTAATAAATACATCCACGACACAACAAGATGTCTATGACCTTCTTTCTTTCCCTTGATTTTAGTCCAGAGATTCCTCCAGTTTTCCTCTCTCTCCCCCGCCCTCTAGCTCCTTCTTTCCCCAACTGTCTCCCCATTCCCATTCCTTATTTGTAAAGTGTGCTGTTCCCCCTCTCTTCTCTGACCCCGCAGGGGCAGCAGGGTGACAGGGACCTGGAATCTGCTGGTAGGCACTTGAGGAGACTCCTCAGCACCCCTCCTGGGCCTTGGTGGGTAAGGGCAGGCTGGCACCCACTCAAATGCACGCTTAAATAATGGGCATGCCAGTGCCAGAAAATTAAAACCCAGCATGGAATTGCTGAATTCACAATTTTATTGTCAGTGATTGCCTGGTGGCTCTGCATACTGAGAAAATCTTCACAGCTTCTTCCATTTTCTACGACTTGGTTAATGTGCAGATAATTATAGTGGTAAACTTTCTTATTCCCCTTCAACCTATTCACTCGCCTTTCCCTTCCAGTCAAGCCAAGCAGAGAGGAAGAAAATCACAACTATAACACAGTCTGCTTTGTAGTTCACCTGACCATTTGTCTTGGATATGAACGATCCCAATTCCAGTTCCACTGTGTAGAGAAGGAGTCCACAGCCAGAAGCTTGGTCGATGATCACACTGGGAAGCTGTGGGAAAGGCAGATCTAATACCCTGTTCCAGAGACCCAAGGTAGTGGGTGTTGATGTCTGTTTGCTGAGGAGTTCAACAGATAAGGAGATAGACAGGATCCTGCCTTGGCCATTGGATTGATTCAGATGCATGAGGACCCTATAGACTAGAATAGAACTGTTCCTAAGAGTTTCTAAGAGTGTACATCTTTACAGGAGAAGACCGACTCATCACTCTTCCTTGGAAGAAAAGTGGGTTTGAACTCTGCACCTTGAAGTTAATGGTCCAATGCTTAACTCACGGTACCACCAAGACTCCTTTATAGACAGGATAGCTGCTTTTATTTTCCACTTACAGATGAGAAAATGGAGTCACTGGGCTTCCCAGGGAGGAAAGGGCACAACCACATGCATACTAGGACCCATCCCCTATTGTTTCCGATGCAGATTGCTGCCTATCATGAAGCTAGAGCCAGACTAACTTCCTGGGTTGACTTGTTGATTGCTGTTAACTTGACCCCAAAGCACACCCTCATGCAAACAGGAGGAGCTGCTGAACCATCGTCAGATTCCTGGGTTTTTTTTTGATTCGATCTGTGGGGCCCCTGTGCAGATTGAGTGCCTTTCAACCTAGAGCTCAATATTCCACTGGGGCTGCTCAGGTTTCTGTTGGTCGATTCTCAGCAGTAGTCCTCCAGGCCTTTCTTGCCTTCCTTACTCTACCAGTTCTGCTGAAATGTGTGTGTAATGGGTGACCCAGAAATATCAGTCGCAAAGCTTCCAGCATCATAGCATTAAGCAAGCCATCACAGTACAACAAACTGAGAGATAGGAGAAGGGGGGGGGTATTCGATGGAATGCCACAAGAACAATTTACACGCAGAAAGATAGCACCTGTAAGTAGAACATATGAAATAGCACCTGTTATTTGCCTACTGCTTTAGAGCTTTTCAAAGCACTCTCTTGTGCCTTATTTCTATAGCTTAGCCAAATAGCCCATGAGGTACTTAAGGTGGTTACTTAGGTAGAAGACTGAAGCTCAGAAAGAAAATAATGTGCCCCAATCACATATTGAGTGAAGAAGCCAAGGAGTGATGCACAGGTTTTTTTTTTTTTTAAGTTCTGTGCTCCTTCTACTTCTTTCCATCAACTAGCTTGTGAAGGCTTTGAATTTCTTGAGGAAAACACCTCCACAGAAGCACAAAGTGAGTCCAGCAGCTTAGTGCATATGTAACCACTTAGAGAACCCTCAATGCCATTACCCTGGTTCCAGCTACTAACCTTCCTCCTTCAATCATGCACCGGTCTACTTATGAGCCTTCTTTCATCTACTCTGACTGCCCTGCACTCATGGTTCACACAACTATGTGCTAAGCCAGAATATCCTTTCTGAAGCAACTGCCCCTGTGCCTCCAAAGAGGGGTAGGTGCATAAATTATAGGAACTTGTTGCTGCTCCCCAGTATACCTGTAAAAGACAGACAACACTGTCCGGTTTTTCAAAGAGTTCAATTTAATCCAAGACCTGTTTCAATTTTTCCTAATATTGTTTTTTCAGTTTAAGCAATAGTTCATTAAGACCTGATTTAATTTTTCCAATTGCCCTGTTTCAGAGACGTTTTTCGAAAGAGCAAGTCAGTCTCCATTCCTTGAACTTCCCACCTGGCCCAACATTTCATTAATCTAAACCACGGGTCCTTTATACATCATCAGGCTGTGCTCCTGTGCCCCTTCTCATTTCTAGTCCCTTGATATTCCTCTCCTTGACTTCTACCCTAAAACCCAAAGAGTTGCTTTAAGGACATCACCAACTCATGACGACTAATAGTGTGTCAATGTAGGACTGTACTCTACAGGGTCTTCCATCGCTGACTTTTCAGAATTAGCTTGCCAGGACTTTCCTCTGAAGCATGACCAGGTGATTCACATAGCCAGCCTTTCAGTTAACATGTAACGCTCCTCAGGAGTATGAAATGCTAGTTCTGCCCCTGCTCCTGTTCCCCTATGGCCTTTAATCCCTTGCTATCAACTCTGCCTGAAATGCAGCTTGTCCCTCTGTCTTCTTTCCCTTTCTCCCCTTTTTGCCCAGAGAGAGCTACCTACTGGTCCTTACACTTTTAATTATGGATGGGTGGCCCTTCTCATCGGAGTCAGGGTCAGTAGCACTTCAGCAGCCCTTGAAGTTGATACTATTTTCTTTGGAGCTAGTCTCCAACTTATGGGACACCATGGACAATGGGAGAAGCATGGCTCAGCCCTATACTATCCCATGATCAGTTGCAGATGGGACCATGGGGATTTACAGGATTGTCAGAGATTGATTCAGAAGTAGATCCTCATGACTATCTCCCTCACAGGAAGATTTTCAAGGAAGATATTAGGTAAGGATGTCTGGTGGGCTTTTCCTCTTCTGGTTCACCATCCCCCCCATCTATCCTAACCATGGGGTTTGTGCCTACAGCTTAGGCCCAGTGGAGGGATCAGTTGTAACCAGTGACAGTCAAGTGGACTCTGATTGATGGTGCCCTCAGGTGTGACAGAATAGAACTGTGCCCCTAGTGTTTTCAATGGCTGATTTTTAGAAGTAGATGACTAGACCTTTCTCCCTCTGGCTGGACTGCAACCTCCAACATCCCAGCAAACAGCTGAAATGTGTTAATTGCTTGGCTCCAGAAAAGGGACTGATAAAAGGATTACTGGATTGATCAGCCCTAAAATGGCACCATACCTTTTAAGCATTAAGAACGGAAAGATGATGAAGGTCAGACCCCGTTCATTAAGTGATATTAACTCTATGTTTTGTGACCTTCGGAGAAATAACTGCCATGATGAGAAGGCTGTTGTTTCTGAAATTTGTTTGCAGTAGTCAAAGAGGATTCTATATCCAAGATAAAAAATCTTTTTTTTTAAAGAAGACCAATTTTCTAGCTTCAAAAGCAAATCCTTCCATTGATTACGTGTGTTTGTCCGATAGACTAGAGAAACACTCCATAGAAACTCATATGTGCATAAGAGTTTTATATAAAGGGTATGTGCACATTAAGAAAGCATTCCAACCCATAAATTTGATATTAGCCCATTAGTCCAATATTAATCTATGAAGTCCTCTTCAGACTGATGAAATACACACAGTGACACCAAAAGCAGGATGATCACAGGCCAGTGGATAGAAAGTGTTTGACTCCAGTGGTGGTGTAAGCATCTCAGCACTGGCGGGGGTCTCTATATGGCTTTTCCAGTTCCATGGTTCTGGCTGCATCAGGGTAAATCCATGTGTCTTCGTCCCAGGGATGTCTTGCAGGGAGTCAGCCTTGTGCCTTGTCAGTAGAGTTTCTCCAAGGAAGTGAGTGGAGAGATAGTGTCTCTTGCCTCCAAGGAGGAAAAATACGGAAGTCACAGGAGAAGGCCCTGCCCACAAGAAGGCCTCATTAACTCTTATCCAACTGACAGACTAGACTCCACCCCTTGACTCTTAATCCTCTCAAATTGACCCCAGATTATGTAATTGCTACACAATGTATGAGTATTTCAAAAGGAAGAAAGGGACAGAGCAGTAACTCAAGTCTGTGCTCTGAATCTGTTTCTGGGCATCTGGCTTCCAATGCCCCTCCTCCAGAGCTGCTTTTCCTTTCAATGAAAACCTCTTCATATGGCAATAAATGAGCCACACATGCCAAAACGGTAACAGAAAAGTTAGATATTTCAAATACAGCTATTTTTATTTTACTTTAACCACTACTTAGAACAAAGGGCAAAATAGGAACCTGCGTTTCTGTTGTGAGTTGCTTTAACCACAAGGTCTCCGCCTACAATAAGATCTTATTGTAGGTAAATAAAGATAAAAGTACGCAGACCTCCGATGACTCTAAACACTATCAGATAATGTACCCTGATTGTCTACCACATGCTAGGCACTATTCTAAGGATTTTACATGTTTTAAATCATTTCCCACATAAACATGCCAGAGACTCAGTGAAGGATTAGATGATTGTGTTCCAGTTTCTCAAGGAATCAGATTAGGAAATGGGCACAGGTAAAATATGAGAGAAAGGCAGGTCTCATGAAAAGCATAATTCAGGTCTTGGCCCAGTTATTAATCTTTCATAGTTTACTGCATCTAGAAAGCAGTACTGAAAAAATATCTAGTCAGAGCTGTCCTGATGAACACCCACAACACCATGTTATCACATAGCCCAAACCCATCAAACCTTAACCCACGGCCATCTAGTCAACTGACACATCCAAGACACAATAAATGCCCATCTTTGCATGAAAACAGACAGAGGAACACAGGAAAAGGTAGTAACATTAAATCTACAAGTCTTATATTAACTGCTACTTAGAATAAGGGGCAGAGAAGAGGCTTGAGTTTTAATTGTGAGTTATTTTCATTTCAAGTCTCTAAAAGTCAGCACAAAATTCATGATCTTGGAACCCCCTACAAAAGTGCATGAATACAGACTGAATCAGTCCAGTTGCCAATCCTGATACTTCCATTACCATTAGCTTAAACTTAACATTTCCCTTTCTGAACTGAAAATTAGATGGCAAACCATGTACAAAAGACATACAGCTTTAATGATCATCGGTTTGAAAATCAGAACATCCTCTTCTTCAGTTCAGCTGCTTTCTCATATACCTTAGTAGAAGAGCCCTCTTCTCAATGCCTTCGTAGTATTTCTCCAAGGCAGATTTTAGTTGAGAAATCATTCCTAGAGGGAAGATGAGACAGAATAAGAGTTAGTCCACCCACTATCATGATCCAAATTCTACCAGACAAATCCAGCTAGACCAGGGTATGTACACTGGAGTCAGAAACATGGAGAATTTAGGATAGATGATCCCTCAGGATTAGTGAGGGGAGTGGTGATACTGGTAGGGTTGAGGGAGGGTGGAGTAGAAAGGGAGAACCAATTTCAGAGATCTACATATAACCTCCTCTCTGGGGTACAGACAACAGGGGAGTGAGTGAAGGGACACATTGGACAGTGTATGATATGAAAAAGTAGTAACAATTTGTAAATTGTTAAGGGTTCATGGGAGAGAAGGGAAATATGGGGACCTGGTACTGAGGGCCTAAGTAGAGGGAGAGTGTTTTGAAAGTGATGATGGCAACGAGTGTGCAAATGTGGCCTGCATATTATTGATGCATGGATAGATCATGATGGGAGTTGTATGAGCCCCAAATAGAGTGTTTTGAAAAAGCAGAAAAGAAAAAAAAAGAATTAGTCTATGCAATCACTTAAAAACAAGTTTCATGATTTCCAATAGGGAAATTCCAAAGGGAATCTAATCCCTTTCAGTTTATTTTAACTCACCGATCAGATGGTTCTGCAAGCAATTAAAAGTTTTCATATAATTTTATATGGGTATATTAAGAATTAAGAGAAAATAAGGACAGGATTTTTTTGTAAATTAAATTAAAATTTTAACTTAGCTTGTATGTATTTCTCCCTCATATTTATCAATATAACACTGATCTTCCTCCCATATCTGCTTTCCTCATGCAAAACAATCATCAAAGTCTGTTGCAAGAAGCAAGAATATTCAGCAAGGTTTCAGAAAGTGTTTTGCCAATGAAATGAAATAAAATACCAGTCCTTTTTCAGTGGGTGAGAGGGAAATCACTAAGGTGTTTCTTCCATAAAGATCTTCTTAAACTTGCAGTTTTAGGCACTGATCTTAATTTAAATAATAGTATAGATATTATGTGATGTTGAATAAGTTGTATTGATGACAATATAATATAGAGCATGAATCTGCAGTATTCCAAGAAAAGGACAGCATTATTTCTAGTGACTCTGGATCTAGACAAGTTTGAGAACTATTGCTCTAAGTAAAATCAAAATCAATACATGCCTGAACTAAACACAATCCAAAATCCAAACATAGCCACTAAATGTAAATGCAAAAATAAGAAGAGTATGTTTAGATTTCTGAAACCATGCAAGTACTAAATTGATATAATTATGAAAGAATAAATGACAAGAACATATGTCTAAATGTTTGGGAAAGCTTCATTTCTTTAATCTTGCAGGAAAAAATGAGGCAAATTAGTTTCAAGTCTATATGAATGCTATTTTTTTAAAATTCAGCACATCCAACAGCTTTAAGTCAAATTAAGTTACTAGTTCTGTAGGAGTACATGTGTACCTTTAGGATACTTTGTCAATTTGTGTTCTGAACAAATAATCTGAGAAAGTGAACTATATGAAGAACAACATGGCATTGGCATTGAAGACTGGACTCTTTGAAAATCTGTATTCTCCACAGGACATGACCTTTATTGTTGAAAGTAAAGAGTCCTCAAAGCAACTTATTGATGAAGATAAAAGACTATGATCTTCAATGTGCATTACAACTCAAATATAAAGAAAACAAAAAGTCTCACAACTGGATTGATAAGCACATCATGGCAAATGAAGAAAAGATTGAAATTACCAAGGATTCCTCTTTGCTTAGATCTAAAATCAAGCAAATCTGCCACACTAAGACCTCTTTAAAGTTCTAAAAAGCAAGGATATCATCCTTGTAGGATGAAAATATGTCTGACTCAAACCAAGGTCTTTTCAATTGTTTCATGTGTATGGGAAAGCTGGGCAAGGATGAAGGAAGACGATAGGCACCTTGATAGATGCCTTTGGTTTTTGGATGCCTGAACTTCCGGGAGAACAATCAAATCTGTCTTCAAAGAAGTACACCCAGGAAGCTCTTAAAAGCCAGGATGGGAAGACATTGCCTCTTATACTTTGGACATATTATTATGTGTGAACAGTCACTGGGGAAAGGCATCCTGGTTGATGACTTAGGGGTTCAGCACAAAGGAAGATGACTCAATGAGATGGCTAAACATAATGATGGCAATGATGGGCTCAAACATATCAGTGGTGGTTAGATGATACAGGTCTGGGCGGTGCTTTGTTCCGTTGTATACAGGGTCTTCATGAGTCAAAACTGACTTGATGGAACCAAGCAACATACTAAAAGGTAAGTTGAGTAAATACAGGAGAGCTATTACTTATGAGAGCATGTTAAAATTATGAGGGCCTATATAGAGATTACGCTCTCTAAATATCTGAATCAGTCATTATAACACACCCAATAAAAACAATTTCCATTCAGAAGTGAAACACACAAAGAAACAGCTAAAATCCAAATCTGGTGGCCATGCCAAAGAATCATGTGATGCCATAAATCAGCCACTGTAAAAAGTTTAATGGCAGTAGAACATTACCCTCACAAGTGCTGTAAATGCTAAGAATTTCTCATCAGATCTTACATATAAGTAGAACTTTAATATAGTGATTTAAATAGTCTTAGTATGGCGGCCTCATTGAAGCTAAATATTTTAAAACTCAAGGTCTAGTTCTCTGGTTTCCAAGAACACAGCCATTAGTGAAGTATCCACAAATTTAATTTTAAATTCAGTAAAATTCAAAATTCAGAAGCTCAGTTGCACTGATCACATTTTAAGTGCTCAATACCTGCAAGGGCTTAGTAGCCCCCATTATTATCGAATACTGAGAGACTATTGTAGAGTTTCTAGTGGACACCATTTAATTAGTTCAATGTCCAAACTAGGAGCATTTAAGACTGAGTGATGCTCGGCGTTTTATAGTCGGTCTTACCACCTATTGTGAGAAGATGTAGTAATTAACTAACCAAATGCTTTCTACAAGTGGCAGTGTAAAAACATCAACAAAGGATACAATTATGCTTTCTACCCTAATGGAACAGACATGTAACCAAAACCAGACAGTATACACGGAGCATCTGAACTAGGCAAGTGCAAACAAGGAAGTGAATATTGTTTCATTGTAATTACTTTAAACTTAAATATAAATAGCAACATATTACTTGTACCTATATCATGAGAAGAGTGCTGTTGGGTGTTATGGCCTTGATGCAAGAGAATGAAACCCTGCCTGGGACTTACTGTGTCATCCTCACAATGGTTTTTTGTGTCAGTCCACTGTGGTGGCTTCTATGTCAATCCATCTTGTTTACAGGTTTCTATTTTTTTACTGTTCTTCCACTTTATTAAGCATGCTGTCTTCTCTAGACACTGGTCTTTCCTAAAAAAATGCCTCATCATCCTTTCTTCCAAAGAGAAATCCAAAATGTATCCTTTGGATCATCTGCATGTAATCACCATCATCCTAATTCAAATATGTTAATTCTCCTTTGGTCTACCTTATTCACTGCCCAGCGTTCACGTGGATTTGAAAGGATTGAACACCCTTGGCTAGGGTGAGATTCACTTTAGTCTTCAATATGTGTCTTTGCTCTTTAATGTTATTGCAAGCACATTTGACCATTGCAAAATGTCCTTTGATTTTTTTGACGGCTGTTTCCATGAGCATTGCTTGTGTGCCTAAGTAAAATGAAATCCTTGACAACTCCAGCTTTTCTCAGTGTATCATGATACTTGTTATTGAAGGGGGACTTTTGGTTTCTTTAAGTTGAAGTGTAATCCATACATAAGAGTGTCATCTTGGTCTTCATCATTAGGTGCTTCAAGTCTCCTTTGCTTTTCGCTAACAAGGCTATGTCGTTTACATATTGCAAGTTGCTGCTGAGTCTTCCTCTAGTCCTGTTGACCTATTATTCTTCATAGAATTCACTTTCTTAGATTTGCTAAATATAGTGAAAGGATATACCCTGACACACACGTCTCCTGATTTTAAAACATGCAGTATCCCCTTATTCTCTTATGTGCAGGTTGTACCGAGGACAACTACGTGCTCCAGGATGCCCATCCTGGGGCAATGTCCTCATTCATAGTTCATTTTGATTCACACCGTCCAACACATTCGCATAGTCAGTGGAACACAAATAAACACCTTTCTGATCATCTCTGGTCTAACCCCAATCCAGCTGATCTCAGCAATGGCATTCCTTTTTCCCTGTTACCTTTGGAAACTGGCTTGGATTTCTACTAGATCCCTGTTGATGTACTGCTGTAGTCATTTTGTGAATGATCATCAACAAAATTTTACTTACAGTTGATATCAATGATATTGTTTAAAATTGTCCACATTATATTGGCTTTCCTTCCTTTGGGATGGGCACACATGGATCTCTTCTGGTCAGTTGGTCAAGTACCTGTCATCCAAATTTCTTGGTATAGATGAATTAGAGTCCCCACCTCTGCATCCGATTGGTAAAATAGACAGACATGAAGCCTGAAGCCTTGTGGTTTGCCACGTTATTCAGGGCCACTTTGACTTTTTCCTTCAAACCCCATGGCTCTTGACTGAGGGAAAGGCTGAATGTCAACTAGTTTCTTTTGGAATCATGACCCCCTCAGCATGTGTTCCTTCCATGTTCTTTTAAGGATCCTTGCATCATTCATGCATCATTTTGCTCTTCTAGTACACAGCCTATATTCCAGATCCTCAGATGATTTGCTCACTGAATGACTAAACTGAGTGGAGTGAAGAGGCACATCCCTGACAAACACTCTTCCTCGTTTTAAACTTTTAGACCTGTAATCACAAATACACGATGTGATTAAGAAGTAGGGTTGAAAATACTTGGAGATCTTTCTAACTCTTCACTAGAGCCATGTCAGCTGTAAATGGGTAGTGAAAAGAACTGGAATAACCCAAGAAAAAGAAGGGTAGAGAATAGGCAGGTCCATATGCTGGCGAGGTAACAACACCATTTTATTTTATTTTCTTTTGTTTTGTTTTCTTCTTTTCTTTCTATCTGCCAAGTAGTCTTGGGATAAACTTGAGTTTGTATGTTTCTGATTTTTAAGGGGAAAAGTATTCCTGAGAACAGGTGATACAGTTTTCTACTATGAGTTTTTAAAAATTTGAAACCTGTACACATCAGACATAGATGAAAAAAGGTAGTGACAGCAGCCATTTATGTATATCTATCATATATCAGAGCTTTAGTGCTCTAAGGTCAAGAAAAGGAGAAAGTGAGAGATTGTACATAATAAAGAACTATTAGTGGTGATCTTTGATTAAGGAGAATGAAAAAAATCTTAAGGCTATCAAAAGTTAGAGAAAATGAGACAAATGAGTGTATCAGGAATAAATTACACATTTAAGACACTGATAAGTAAAGGAAGCAATAGGTAAACAATGCATTTTAAAAGGTACTATGGCTGGTGGTTTTGAACTGAAAATGAGACAAATGAGTGTATCAGGAATAAATTACACATTTAAGACACTGATAAGTAAAGGAAGCAATAGGTAAACAATGCATTTTAAAAGGTACTATGGCTGGTGGTTTTGAACTGATGACTTTGATCACAGTGGCCCCACATATAACCAATATGCCCCCAGGGCTCTGACTGACCTAAAAAAATAAAACCAGAAAAACCCTCAAAAAGAGGTTATATACAAATACCATGTTAGATTAGTATGATGAAGTAAAAAATGACTTGTAAGCATCTAGTTGAGAAACTTTACTGATGGTGGTGGTAGCTCTTGTTCCTTAGGGCAGAGACTAAGCCATAAACATGAAAATCTCCTTTTAGACCTATGTACAATGCTGGGTACAAAATTGGAATGTTATGCTTCCTGGTTATAAGACCATTTGCAATTATTAGAAAAAGCTTACATTCCATTCAACTGTGTTATTTAATTAGTTTAGCATTCTTTGCATCTGAAGGTTAGAGTGGGTCAATTACTGCTAATTTATATAGAAAAGTGCTTTCTTCTCTGGCATACATTGTTTCATTATATAGCTGTATGATCATGTTCATCTTTAGGAAGTACTAACAAAAAATGAAAGCAAGTCCAAGAAACAATAATAAACTGCAACTTAATAAACACATAAAAATTCCACACAATTCAGACCTTCTTTAAGATAACAGCTAGTTTTTTCCCGATTTTCTGCAAGGTCTTGTATTTTCTTTTGATATAACTGCACCTCCAGCCGACATGAATGCAGACATGCAACCAAGTCTCGATAAGTGTCATGTTTTCTTCATCACATCTTGCCTCAAAAGAAAAAAAAAAGGGAAAATCAAAAACAGATAGTTCCCTTTCTGGTAAATACAGTAAAGTCAATTTGTTTGCTCTTAACTAGTTTCTGCACCGAGAACAATTCAGTGTTTAGGTCAGTAACAAAGCACTCCTTTTGGCATGTGTCTAAGCACTCATCATTATTAGGTTTCTTAAATGCCACATTTCCTTGAACAAAAGAAAACTGCCATAATTTTTTTTTTTTGGCTAAATCGCACACGGAAGTGCCTTCCAAAGGTGATTCTTGATATTAGAAAGATTTCACCCCTGTTGTTACTCAAGCTACTCTTGAGCAATTGTGAGGCCCTCTGTGTTAGTCCAGGAAGATTAGAGAAGCAAATTCATAAACACACATATGGACATAAGGGAAAGGTTTATATGCTAGAGGAATGGAACATCAAGAAAGCATCCTAGCCCAGTCCAGTCCAAGGTCATAAGTCTGATATTAGCCCATATGTCCAATACCATATGTCCAGTCTATAAAGTCTCCTTCCAACTCATGAAACATGTGCAGTAGAGGCATCCCGGTGCTGGCAGGGGTCTCCCCATGGCTCCTTATTTCCAGAGTTCAGGGTTCATCAGCAGGATCCATTGGCAGTAGAAGCATTTCAGTGCTGGCAGGGGTCTCCCTGTGGCTTCTCTGGCCCCAGAGGTCTGGTTCCATCAGAGCAAGCCCATGTGACTTCTCCTCTGGCTCCTCCAGGTTTCAGGACGCAGGATCGATCAGCGGCCATCTTGTCTTGTTGGCAGTTCATCTCTCAGGAACTGAGTCTCTGGTCTCTCACTTCCCTGGGGGAAATATCGCAAGGTTTCCCAGAATTGTCAGGGAAAGCCATGCCTACACAGAGGTCTCATCGGTTATCTCCAGATCGACAAGCTTAGACTTCACCCCTACACTCTTAGTCAAATTGGTAACATAGTCCGTGACTGCCACACCCTCATTGATAATTTTCCTACCATTCACGTATATGTTAGAATGATTTACTCTAATCTAATTCTTTTTAAAAGATTAATGTGTCTTCTAAAATCAGAAAACAAACCAATGTGTATCACAACCAATACAAGTCAATGATAAATACTGAAAATTTCATTATTATTCTTCCCTCACCCCACCACATGCAGATCAGCCTGCTGGACTGTGCTGTCAGTGAAATGCCCAGTCTTGTATTATCCATTTTAGGGTATTATATATGTATCGGGGCACTAGAAACATTTTCTGTTAGATCTACTTTTCTCTGTAAGGATCATGCTTTTAAACATTCTTTTTTATCCCTTCTCAAGATTATCAGATATTCTCCTAAACGCTCTAAAATTGTTACACTTTTATTTCACATAGAATTTGTTTAGGTGAATAGCCCATTGGAGGAGAAATATTAACAAGAATTCCCTAGTAAATACTTAGCTCTCTTCCCGGGCTTTCATTTCTATTCTGGTGATCTTTGCCCATTCTTGCATGATAATTCCTAGACATCAGGAAGGGTTTGGATAACAGATTGAAAGATAAACTGATGTCTTAAACAGTTTAAAACCTTGCCTCCTCAGGGATACTAAATTGATTACACACTTTTACCCCCCTTCATCCCATCTCAATCCATCTACCATAATAACTTATAATGTTTAAAAACAAGGCATACCATGTCCCTACATCCTCATTCTAAACCATGTGCTCTTGCTCCTAAAATAATACCCAGCACCCTATATAATATGCCTACTGCCTTTGTTCTCCACCATTCTATTGTGCTACTCTCCCCATTTACCGTGCAATGGTCCTTGAACATACCTTGTTTTTACTCACTTCACAAAATCTCTAGACCGCTCCCCCTTCTCCCAACACTCTCCACTCTATCATTTACTCAGATAATCCCTATCATCCTTTAGGTGTCAGCACAAATGTTCACTTCCTTTCCTGATCCACCTAATTGCTACACTACTAAATTAGGCTCCCATCAGGCATTGTTTCCAAGAAGCCTATGCTTTTTCATAGAGCACATCATATTCATCGTCGTTGACTCAATACCATCGTAGCGAAACCCTATAGGACAGGGGAGAACTGCCGCTGTGGGTTTCTGAGGCTGACTTTTAATGGGAGTAGAAAGTCCTTGTCTTTCTGCTGCAGAGTGGCTGGTGGCTTTGAACTGCTGACCTTGCAGATCTCAGCCCAACATGTAGCCACTACACCACCAGGGCACATCAGAATTTATAATGATACAATTGATTGTAAATTTATAATGACCTTTTCTCTTATAAGGAAGACATGAGACCTCATGAGGACAGGGCGGTTCTGTTTTCATCACAAGTGTATAGCTTTAGATATTTAATATATAATTGAACTTATATTTCTTATATCCATATCCATTTTAGAGAAAAGCTTCCAATAAGGTACAGGTCAAAATATGAGGATGAGACGCATAAATAATTCAGAAATTAGAAAATACTGACTAAACCGGAATTTGTTAGGAAGAAAGAAAAGACATTAAAAAAAAACCTTAAAAAAAAGAAAGAAAACAACCCTGGAATTTTTAAGCTTTTGGACTGTATCTTTCATTTTCTCTTTATAATTCTTTAGTTTCTCTGGTGACTCCACAATTTTTGCTTTCAGACTTTCTTGTACTTCTTTCAAAGCAATCAGGGACAATTTCACTTCATTCTCCAGAGAAAACAGTTTTATTTATTAGATCTAACAATAAATTGGAGATTTTGTCCTCCCTAGAATAGAAAAGATCAAAGAAATCAAATTTATGTTCCTTGTAGTGAGGATAAAGTAAACTCTAACTATATCATCCCCTGGCTTAATAGCTCACATGTATCTATCGGCCAGATATCAAGTTCCTGAGTATGATATTCAAGGTCTTTCATTATTTGGCTCTAATTTTCCTCTCAAGGCTCATTTCTCATCAATTCCCTATTAAACTCAAAATTTTGGACAGTTCGAGATGCTTTCTCTTTAAATCAATAAATATGGCCCACCTTGAAAATCATGATCCCACTACTGGGTGTATTTCTAGTCATTGTTGAAAATTCTGTTTCCATTTCCTGTATATTCTCCCCTGTAAACATTATAACTATTGTGCACACTCTGTAGTGTAATTACACACATGTTTTCCCTCATTGATGGAATGAATACGTTGGTAAGACGGGCAGTTAGTGTTACTCTCTCTGAGCCAAACAGAGTAATAGCACTCAGCACAGATTTTTAAAAGTCAATGGTGTCATTTCATGAATTCAAGTGAAACGTATGTGAGAATTCTCTGAAAAGTTCTGTGCTAATCTGGACTTGTGTAACAACAACAGCAAATGCTATAGACCTCTTTCCTAAATATGTTGATGAAAATGTATCTTAGTCAATAAGCAAGACACAGAAGTCGGTAGTTTACTCACAAGTACTGAATAAGAGAGTCAAAATCACTAGAAACAAGTGACAATTAAAATAATGAGTTTTGTTTATTTGCGTAAGAGGGACAAAACCATAAAGCAAAATTGAACCAAAGCAAACAAGTTCACAAACAAGTAAAAATGCTTTTGGCACAGGAGAGAGGACACCCATGTATTACACATAGGAATGAAAGGTAATGCCTTTTCAGACATTGGTTTTGCAATGTGGTGACATTTAAACGTGTATTTACTTTGACCAAAGACAAAACACATCGCGGTGCACAAATGTTTAAGCAATACATGGTTATGTTTGTAGCCCACATATATGCATTCATGTATTTAAACTCAAGAGCGAAAAGAATGAGAAACCATATGAAAGTCCATGAATAGGGGATGGAAGGATCTATATCATGGTGTCACTGAGACCTAGAATTGGCTCAGCCACAGAAAGGTGAGATGAGGGTATTATGGTATATATACCATATATGGTGTGTATATATACATATACATATATATATGAAACTTCAAAAAGTTTATTAAAAAAGCAAAACAAACCTCCCTGGAGTAGAGGCAACTGTAGTTAAGATTGGGGTCGTGCGCTCAGACCCCTCCACTGGTTCCTTGCTCCATGCCGCCACGCTGCATTTACATCTAGGTTTAAGTTTGGTTCCTCTTTCCCTGTGGAGCTATAAACAATACGCTCCCCTTGGGTGGGCTAGTATCCCATTCTCTCTCTAACCATCACCATCTGCCCCACCCCCCACCCCCATCTCCCCACTCCAGTTGGCTACCATATATAGCCCTGGATTTGGTCTGACCCCTGCCACACTACCTGGGCCTCTCCCCAGGCATTTCTATATATAGTAGTTTTTTACCTATACCCCCTTTGCAATTTTTTCTCTACTTAAGCTTATGTCAGCAGACTCATGTTGCACCTGTCCTTTTGAACTTGGCAAACTTCTCTTAGCATAATTTCCTCCAGCTCTTCCCATGTGGTGATGTGCTTCATGCGTTCATCACTGCTTTTCAGCAATGCATAGTACTCCACTGTACGTAGTGATACTGGGAGGGTGGAGGGATGGTGGAATAGAAAGGGGAAACCAATTTCAGGGATCTTCATATAACCTCCTCTCTGGGGTATGGACAACAGGGAAGTGAATGAAGGGACACACTGGACAGTGTATGATATGAAAAAGTAATAATAATTTGTAAGTTATTAAGGGTTTATGGGGGAGGGAGGAGGGAAGGGAAATATGGGGAGCTGGTACTGGGGCCTAAGTGGAGGGAGGATGTTTTGAGAGTGATGATGGCAACAAGTGTGCAAATGTGACCTGCATACAATTGATATGTGTATGGATCATGATGGAAATTGTATGAGCACCCAATAAAATGATTTACTTTTTTAAAAAAAAGGGCTGAGCCCCAGTGGTGTAGTGGTTGAGTGCAGGACTGCGGCCCATGGGCTTGGCAGTTCAAATCCAGCAGCAGCTCTCCAGGAGCAAGACTGGGCCTCCCACTCCCACCAGAGGGCAGTGATGTGCCCCCCCCAAAAAAGGACGGGGAAAGAGGAGCTTATACCAAGGACTCAAATAGAAAATATTTGAAGATGAATATGGCAATATGTGTACAAATATGCTTGATACAAATGATGTATTGAATGTTATAAGAGCTGGAAGAGCCCCCAGTAAAATCATTGGGAAAAAAACACTCCAGTATCTTTTAGATCCACCTTCTCACCATTTTTGAAGCCCTGTCACACCTACAAGGAACAATCATGCTCTGCCATTAAAAGAATGAGGATTTTTAAGAGATATGATGACTCTGTTGCAGGGGGGGATTTGAAAACATGGACACAACAATGAAGTTTATGTAATATTGCACACATATACAAGAAGGCTTCAGAAGGTTTGCACAAGAAATTAATTCCACCATTTTTTCCATGAATATTTTTTACCTCCCTGGTATAAATGAATAAAGAAGTGATATATATATATATATATATATATATATATATATATACATATATACATGTGTGTATATATATATATCTGCATGATATAATATTCCAGGTGATTTTTACTGTCTTTACAATTCTGTGGTTTCCATTGTCTTTTAAAAAATAGTATTATTGACATATAATTCATAAAACTTACACTTTAATAATTTAATCATGCAAGAGTTGTGCAATCACCATCACAATTGATTTCAGAACATTCTCTTCTTTATTGTACTTATTTTTATAAGGTCCCCATTTCTTCCCAACCTCCCCTGCCAGGTCTGTAGATAATTGTTATTAATATAATTATTATATCTATAGATTTACCTATCCTAGCTTTCATATACAGAAATTCACCCAAAACCAAACCATCCAAACAAAATGCCATGGCGATGGCAAAATACAAAAGGGACAAACCTCAATCAAAATGAAAGAAAACTGTAATCAAAACCTATTAAATATTTCTTTTGGCATTATGAACAGAGAAATGGGTCAAAATGGGTCAAAAAGGATATCAAGTGATGAGGTGTATATTTTAACCTAACTATATCCGATCCAATCTGACACAATCCACTTTATAATGCATCTTATCTGATAGCACCTCCCTGCATTATGATTATAGGAGATTCACCAGAAGCTTTATCATGTGGGTTCCCTGCAAATGGATCTTGGGCATACCATTCTACATACCAAGTGTTCAGAATTTAAGCTCTGTTACTATTCCCTCTTTCCAATTTGGACTTAATTGTGTACAAACTTTGGGTCACATAGGTCAGTATGCTTTTTCCTTGTGCGCTTCATTGACATCTCACTTAGATAGCTGTTTTTTTTAAGCAAACCTTTAAGAAGTTTCCATACATAAAAGAATAATATTTGTTATAGTTCATTGGGGCAGGGGAGGTATTTTCATTTTGGAGGAAAAAAGAAGGGAGAAGCATTTGGTGATAGCCCACAGTTAAATACTCCTCCACACAATAGATCTGAATGCAAATGTTAGCTAAATGAAAAGATGCTTACCAAATGCTTGGTTTTCTCTGAATGAGTTGGTGTCTTTGGGGAATTTTCTATGTGAAGCACTGTCTAAGGAAAAAAGAACCATTGTTTTGTAATAATTAAAAAATGACTGGACCACTTCAAGCTTTCTTTCTATAAAATAAAGCTAAGAAAAAAGAATAAAGTGAATTAGAACAGAGATTTTTTTAAAAAAACTTTCTCTATTCATAATGCCAAAAGAAATATTTGATTTATTAAGTTACAAGTGCAAAGAACTGTATCCTTTAAGTCTTCACAGCCTAATAGATCCATGGGGGGGAAAGTCTCATATATTGGGGAAAGAAATATATACTTAAATAACCACAATTACTTCCTAACTGAACCTGTGTATCTATTGGGCACTACACAAACTCTGAAACCCTGGTTTCCTATTCTTTAATAATTTTCCTAGGTAAGCATGCAAAACTGAGTTTCCCAAAGAGTAGTAACATGACCCAACGTTGAAAATGTGATCTTGAATTAGCTGTTTAAGCAGTAGCTGAGAGGTTCTGAGAAATGTACTGTTTTCCTAGAAAATTTAAAACATCCTCAGGCACTCCAGAGGCCTTGCTGCAGAGTCAGTGTGCCTCAATGCAGTTTAGGAACAGCATGACTAAACATAAACAAATGCTAAAAAAAAGGGTAGTCAACAAGATAGAACATGGCTTTAGCAACACAAGGGAGGCTGACAGCAAGAAGTACCCAGTGTAATTGTATGATAGAATTTAGCAGATTAGTTAGTTATACTAATGGGTCCAACAATAAGAAGGGATACCCCCAAAAAAATCTGGAAAAAAAACTCCACTGGGAAGAGCTTTCGTAGCACACATTTTACCCACTAAGTGAGCATCTAGCAACTCCCCTAAGTTAGTGAACCCAGTGGTGTCTCCTGGGTGGGTTCTCTCTTGGCACAGTGAATTTTTCTAAAAACTGTTTACTCAAACATTATTCTTTCTGATGGCCAATTTAAGGGAAGATCGTGTGGCTGTGAAATTTTATTTCCTATTTGGGGAAAGTGCAGAAGAACCTGTTATGATGTTGGACACTGCTTTGGGACAGTGCTATCGTGGGTATATACTTGGTTCTCTCATTTCAGAAAAGGCAAAGTGTTGATTGATGCTAAACTTCATTCTGGATATCTGCCAACTTCCCAAACAGATGAAAATGTCGACTCATCGTGCATTTGGCGTTCATTCCACAAGGGCAGACTGTTAATCAAGTTTTTCTATTTAGAGGTTGTGAAAATATTGCACAACAATGTGTGAAGTAAAAGGCCTGATTTGTGGCACACGGGGGTCTGGTTTTGCCACCACATCAATGCACCTGTTCACGCAGCCATCTCAGTGCACCAGTTTGCAGCAAAGAGAAGCAGGCTTCTCTTGCTCCCCCTACTCACCTGACCTCTCTCCATGCAACTTCTTTTTGTTTCTGTGCATGCAGAGACATGAAAAGACAGTGATTTGAAGCTATAGAAGAGGTGAAATAAAAACTGGGGGAGGTGCTGTCAGTCAATGAAACAGATGAGTTTGGGGAATCCAGGACGGATGAACCCCTTAGGACCAGTGGTGAGAGTGGCAATGCCGGGATGGTGGAGCGAAGGTGAGGTAAAAAGGGGGAACTGATTACATGGATCTACATATAATCTCCTCCCTGGGGGATGGGCAACAGAAAAGTGGGTGAAGGGAGATGTCAGAAAGTATAAGAGATGACAAGTGAATACTAACTTATAAATTATTAAGGGTTCATGTTCAGTGTAATGGAGATTACTTTGAAGGTGATCGGTTGCTTTGTAAAAAAGATTGAAATACCTAGCTTTGGGAGGGAGGACCCGTTTTTCTGTTTGTTTGGTTTTTTTTGTACCACCTCATATCCATCTCATTCATAATTGAAGCACTGTGCTCTTATCATATCACATGGCCTTCAACACCTCAAAAACAGTACAAAAGTTTTTTTTTCTTTTTAAGGTGTCTAACAAGACAGACTTACTATATTTTGAAGGAACTCCTGTTTCAGCCATTGTAATTCCTGAATATCATCTGAAAGTGGTTTGAATCCTTCTTCCTCTTCAACTGCAACAGAACTAAACATAGCAAAGTAAAATACTACTTACTGAGACCTTAACTTTGAAGGCCAAAAGGAAATGCCCACTCTCAAATAGCTGAAGTCAGGAAGCCACCTCCTTTCATGTTTCTGAATTGCCATCCCTCCACGACAGCTTTTGTAACAATTGAGTGGTCCTCTCTCCCAGAGAGAAAACAGATCAGAAGAGTGGTTCCATTTCTACCCCAAATCTATGGGCTTCTCATCTGTGTACACTCTACCCGCTTGAGAGTACTCCTAATAAAATTAAGTGGTATCCCTTCTTCTCGTTAATGCTAATTTCTCCACCTTTGCTTGCAGGACTCATCCCTGTCGGCCATTTATGCCACTCTTCCAGTCCTTCTAGTCAGTTGTCTGTCACCTGTTAATTTCATGCTTCTATTAGTGTGCACAATCCAAAGCCCTGGTGGCATGGTGGTCACTGTTGGACTGCTAAGTGCAAGGTCATCAGTTCAAAACTACCAGAATCTCTGTAGGAGAAAGTTGAGGCTTTCTTCTTCTCTAAAGATGAAAAGCCTTAGAAACCCACAGGGGCAGTTCTAGTTGATCCTGTGGAGTGGGTTATGAGTCAGAATCGACTCAATGGCAGTGAATTTTTCTGAATGTAATAACCTTTTCAG
This sequence comes from Nesogale talazaci, assembly GCA_004026705.1. Taxonomy (NCBI): domain Eukaryota; kingdom Metazoa; phylum Chordata; class Mammalia; order Afrosoricida; family Tenrecidae; genus Nesogale; species Nesogale talazaci. Next base: position 25,857 of record PVJH01016791.1, on the reverse strand, counting down.
ATTTTTAACTAGCTCTCTTATTGCTCTCTAACTCTGGTTATAACTGTTGCTCATTTTTCTATTATCTTTTTCCTTTTAAAAAAAATTTTAAAATCTATTATCATTTTTTATTCATTTAAGAGCTTTGTATGTATTAAGAACGTTACATCAGCCTCATTACTAGCATTATTAATGCTTGGTTGTGTCTGTTTCAAATACTTTCTCCCAGCTGGCCACTTTTCTTTTAATTTGATTTATGGTGTATTTTTTACTATGCCAAATTTTACCAGTCTTTTAAGCTTATAGTTGCCTCTAGAGATAATGTTTTCCCGGGGCCAGGCTAGACAAACCCCACTGAAACAGACAATTAGAGGGGACTAAAAAATCCTTCTGCTTAAAGTATGGACTTTTTGTATACGGCAAGAAGTAATCATCCTTAATTATTTTTCCTATCTGACTAGTGAATCAAACAAAAGCCCTAAATACATTACATATCGAAGAGTAATTTTTTTATTAGAATAAACTGATCTGAAGGAAAGACAAGAGTTCAGATAGTTACTGCTCACCTGCAATAAGAGAATTATTGCCTGGTAGAATTTAAGAAGGCAGTTAGTGAGTTTAAGTAAGGCAGACTGATTCATTAACACTACGAAAAAAGTGAAAGGATATATATATATATATATATATATATATATACAACATAATTAATGTGAGGAGGGTAAAAAGCTAAACTGGTTTCCCTTTAGAAAAAACAAACTTAAATATGCAGGTCAGAAAGTAAGATGAGAGACTGCAAGTGGAGACTGTAGGGTCATTTACAAGTGCATCTTGAAATTGCTTAATTTGTAAATCTCCCCCTGACTCAAGCTTCTCCGATTTCATCAATGCCCTTTGATGTGCAGTGTTTACCTGGTGTATTTGGTCCACTGAAGATTTCTATTAAAACAGCCATCTGGTTAACGGATCGTTATAGAGTGTCCCAAGGGGAAGCCACAGGAAGAGGTGGTCACTTGGACTCTCTGCTCCATAGAGAACAGACTGCTGTGAGTGCAGGATTCCCCACCCAGGTTCTGGGCTGCAAAGATGACACTGCTTTTGTCCTACTTATCTATCAAGAGAAACAAGGGTCACAACAGAGGTGAACCTTGAAAATATTGTGCTATGTTTGGGGCTGGGTGGAAGTCGGTCCCTTTTTCGCGGAGCCTTGGAGGCTGTCAACTACTTCACTACGAAGGTGAACATCTCCTTCCCAGCCACTGTCTGCCAGGAACTCGTTGAAGAGGACGCTGAACAGAGATTCACACCTTTTATGAGAAGCGAATGGCCACAGAAGTTACCGATGCAGTGCTGGGTGATGAATGGATGTGTGAAGTTGTTCACATCAGTGATGGGAATGATGAGCAAGATGTTGCTGACCATAGCCATGTCCCTCAGTTACAGACCATGGATAACTGGCAGAGGCAGTGCAAATCCCTCCAGGACTGCCAGTCTGAGCGTTCTCAACTTGTTTGTTGTGAAAAAATAAAAGGCGGGAGGGGGTGGGGGGAGAAAGATAGCCCAGAACTGACTGACAAAGTTGTGCCTCATTGCCTAGGACCTAAAAGAGCAAGACCTAAAGAATCTGAAAACTCTTCAATCTCTCTAAAGCAGATGATATCTGCCAGTATGTTGTGAAAAAGCCCCAGGACAAAGAAGGCAAGAAACCCAGGACCAAGGGGCCAGGATTCAGCGACTTGTGCCATGGTGTGTGCTTCCACAAACGCTTGCACATCACCCTGAAGAAACAATGCGCCAAGAAAAACGAGGAAGAAGCCCTCGAATATGCCAGACTTGGGGCTCAAAGATCAAAGGACGCCAAAGCAAAACACCAGGAAGAGATTGCCAAGAGATAAGGCTGTCCTCTGAGAGCTTCTACCTCTGAATCCAGTCCCAAAGAAAACATATCTCTAAGAGCTTCAACTAAATAAGCTCATCTATTAAAAAGAAAAACACATTATGCTGACCAGACTAAGCCACGAAAAGGACAACCATTGCATGATCTCACTTACATAAAACAAACGAATGTATAGAAACCAATGATTATGTCTTTCCCAAGATGGGGTGTGGGGGAGGGGCTACATTGAGGACCCTGAGTTTATATTAGAAATGGATAGGACAGTTAGGATGGGTGTAAAGTTTGAAGGGTATATTCAATATCACTGAATTATACGCATGAACATGTTTGAGATGGTGTGTGCACAGTTATATATGTGTTTGTATTAGGCCAAGTTGACTATATAAACAAATCCATGGACACTCATCTATGGGTAAGAGAGAATTTTATACCCAGAAGTAATTGTGTCTCAAGCAAACATTCCAGCCCAGTCCAGATCAAGTCCCCAAGTCAAACACTCATCCATAAATCTCTTTTAAGCACTCAACTGCAAGAATGTAGAATGTAGGAAAATCACAGGTCAGTAGGTACAAAGTCTTATAGATACAATGGCAGTGGATGCATCTGCAGGGCTTTGGCTACCATCAGCACAGTTTGAAGTGACTCCTCCACAGCAAAGTGAAGCAGAGTGAGAAAGAGAGAAGGTGGCCAGCCTCAGAAAGCCATTTATTTTGGTCGCCCTCCAATCAAGTTGCTACCTAATTGACAGGTTAAACTCGATCCACATTTTCCTACCGGAGCCATGTTGGGACAAAAAACCTATCACAGCGTTCAAGAAAATGGTCATCACGGTAATAAAACATGAAAACAATGACTCAGAGCCCCAGGACTCACCATCCAGAAATCAGCACAGGCATCTTGAGCATCCTTTCCACTGTGCGAAATGCTCTCAAAAGGTGAAATTGTAGGCAGGAAAACCAAAGTCCTAAGTCTGAATGACCTGTGTTGACTGCTGAAAATGTTGGTCAAAGAGCCCAAGGTCTCAGTCATGAGTACATATCCCAAAAGATTGAGAGCCAAAACCCAAACTCACTCCCAGCGAGTCCCTGCCGACTCAAACCGGAATTGCCCTTGTGAGTTCCCAAGATTATTAACTCACTGTGGAATAGAAAGTCCTGTCTTTCTCCCACAGAACAGCAGGTGATTTTGAACTGCCGACCTTGTATATTGTAGCCCAATGTTTAATTAACCATGACATCACCAGGACTCCTCAAAGCAAGGATGAAAGCAGATACCTGTACACCAATTTCCTTGCAACATAAGTCACAATAAGCAAAAGGTGAAACCAACTCACTGTGCATCAACAGAGTCAACAAGAACTGGAGGCCTGGAGCATGGCACCACATGGAAGAACCTTGAACCCATCAGGCTGAATGAAATAAGCTATCTGCCATTCCATGACGCTCACTTTCCCGACACAATTGCTGTAGATAGTGTAGGTGCATGAGTAAAAGTGGTGAAGAAAGCTGATAGTGCTTGGCTATCAAAAGATAAGCCCACATGGAAGAAGGAAAAAATCATATCATTGTGTGCTCACCTTCCTGATATGATCGCTGAAGACAAATGTGTGCATAAGCAAATATGGCAAAGAAAGCTGATGGTGCTTAGTTTTCAAAAGATACAGCATCTGAGGTCTTTAAGGCTTGAAGTTAAACAATCAGCCATCTACTCAGAAGCAACAAAGCCCATATGGAAGGAGCACACCTGCCTGTGTGACCACAAAGTGTAGAAGGGATCAGATGTCAGGCATCAAAGAACTAAAAATTATATCATTATAAATGAGAAGGAGTACAGATTGGGGATCCAAATCCCATCTGTAGGTTACAGAACATCGCCTTACAGAAGAGTTGAAAGGAAGAGACCAGTCAGCCAGTGTGCAGTGAGCAATGATGAAACATACAACTTTCCTCTAGTTCTTAAATGCTCCCCCCTACTCCACTATCATGATCCCAATTCTACCTTACAAATCCAGCTAGACCAAAGGATGTACACTGGTATGGATAGGAACTGAAAACATAGGGAATCCAGGACAGATGATTCCTTCAGGACCAGTGGTGAGAGTGGCGATACCAGGAGGGTGGAGGGAAAGTAGGGTAGAAAGGGGGAACCAGGGGCTGAGCCCCCGTGGCATGAGATTGAGTGCATGACTACTGTGGCTGACAGAGTTGGCAGTTCAAATCCTGCTCTCAGGAGCAGCACTGGGTAGTTCCCATGACCACCAGAGGGCAGTGATGCCCAAAAAACAAAACAAAAAAGAAAGCGGGAACCAATTACAAGGCTCTACATATAACCTCCTCCCTGGGGGACAGACAACAGAAAGAGGGGTGAATGGAGACATAAAACAGTGTAAGATATGACAAAATAATAATAATTTATAAATTATCAAGGGTTCATGAGATAGAAAGGAGGGAGAGGGAGGAAAAGAGGAAATGAGGATCTGATACCAAGGGCTTAAGTAGGAAGCAAATGTTTTGAGAAAAATGAGGGGAACAAATGTACAAATGTGCATGACATCCATTGAATGGATGGATGGATTGTGATAAGAGTTGTATGAGCTCCCCAAATATGATTAAAAAAAGAAAGAAGCCAACTGCAAAAGGACAACTATTGGATTATCTCACTTATAGAAAATATCTAGGACAGGCAAGTGCACAGAGAAGAAAGTACAATAGTGACTCTCAGGGGCATTGGGAAGGAGTAGAGAATGGTGTATTATATACTGGGTAAAATGTTTGGAGCCATGCAAAAGAATGAGAAAATATAGTGGTGATGGTTATGTAATATTGTGGGTGTGATGAACGCCCACGAAGAAGAGGGGAGGGAAATTATATTTGTATATATTTTACTACAGGTATTCCCCAACTTACTTTGGGGTTCCAGTCTGGCAACTACTCCTTCGATACATCAGTTCAGACATAAGTCCAAAAGCCCATTGTTCTCTTTTGCGTTTCATACCTCATGCCTGTTCCAAAAAGTATCTGTATAAGTCTGATCTCTATCTGTCTTTGTGGATTGAAACATTACATATGAGGGTGAGAGCATCAGCAAATTGAAGGCTGCAACATTACATGGAATACATGTTACTAACAATAAGATGTGTGAAAGCCGGTTTGGGAGGGGGGAGCAGAAGATACTTGTTTTTATTAGCTTTTTTAAAAAATCATACATCCACCTGTTGTGTCAAGCACATTTGTACATTTGCTGCTATTACCATTTTCAAAACATTTTCTTTCTTCTTGAGCCCTGGTATCAGCTCCTCATTTTTTCTCCTCCCTCCCTGCACCCTCTCCCTTGATAATTTATAAATTATTATTTTGTCATGTCTTACCCTGTCTGACATCTCCCTTCACCCAGTATTCTGCTGTCTGTCCTTCGGGGGAGGGGTTAAATGTAGATTCTTGTGATTGGTTCTCTCTTTCTATCCCCCCTTCCCTCCATATCACCACTCTTAACAATGGTCCTGAAGGGGTCATCTGTCCTGCATTCCCTATGTTTCCAGCCCTTATCTGTACCAGTGTACATCCACTGGTCTAGCCAGATTTGTAAAGTTGAATTGGGATTATGATAGTGGGGAGTGGGAGTGGAGGAAGCATTAAAGGATTAGAGAAAAGTTGTATGTCGCATCGTTGCTACACTGCACACTGGCTGGCTGGTCTCTTCCCTGTCACCCTTCTGTATGGGGATGTCCAGTTGCCTACATATGGGCTTTGGGTCTTCACTCCACACTCTCACTCATTTATAATGATATAATTTTTTTGCTCTTTGATATTGGATCCCATCGACACCTTGTGATCACACAAGAAGATGCTTATTAAGTGACTTTGCTGTGACTCTAATACATTGCATGGCAGTGCAATGAGCTATTTGATATGGCCCTTCTAACCAAAGTCTTCTTTACTCCCACCAAATGACCTGCATTTTCCTGCTGGGTCTGGATAAGAAGATGAAAGGGAATACCGGTTGTATTATATGATTTAACATTTAGTGATTGTTGGCAGGGATAATGGGGATTGTCAATCTGCTGGAATTCAAATGAGCCATCTCTGAAGCGTGGGCGGGGGTGGGGGGGGTGGGGGCGAGAGATCTTACTACCAGCAAGAGAGAAGAGTAAGAAAGGGAACTTTCCTTTGGATCCTGAAATCCCTGCACATTGAATCTCCTGGATCCAGAAGACAGTTTTACACCCAGGAGCAGCAGTATTACCAGGAGCCAGTGCATGAGGCAAAGCACTGGATGTCCCTGCCCAAAGAACACATGGACTCAGTGCATTTGGGCAGGGGGCTGGCTTGAGGAGTGGAGTGCCTCTGGGCACTTTACTGGGGTAGCTGGGTTTGTTGGCCACAAAACTGCAGTTGGGTGTCTATGCATTGAGGCTTACCGCTGAGAAACATGGTTTGGGACATTTATTAGCAACCCTAAAAGACCTTTATAACATTATCTGAGCAGCCTGTGAGAGCATGCTGAAGGCTAAGGACCAGAGAACATTTTGCTTGTGGGCATGGCAGAGAATTACCTGCCCTGACTGAACAACTCTATCCTGAGCATGTCTCACCGGAATTGTAATCCATCAATTTTCCTAATAAGCCCTGAGGGAAATTGAGGACCGGGAAGAGAGTGTATGTGAACAAATTCTCTATTTTCATATTTAAGAAGCCTTGGTGGCCAGGGTTCTGGGTAGAGGGAGGCCTTTACACGTGTGAGTTAGAGTTGAGTGCCAATCACATTCTTGGAATTAAGATTATCCCCCACATTCTCCTCCCATAACCGTGCTACCTGAAAGTGACCTCTTAGAAGCACCTGGCTGATTGCTAAATGCAACTTTATCTATAGGAGCAGACAGGTTGCACTTGCTCTCCTGGCTCAGGAGACAGCCACTTCCCCTTACCTACTCCCAACCCTGGTGTTAGGTTACCCCCCCTAATGAATTTAGGGACCCCCAGAGTTAGGGCATTGCCCATTTTGTTAGTAATGTGGTTACCTGTAATTAGGGGACTTGCATGTCTGAGACTATATAAGTTGATTTAAAAATACATTTTCTCTCGCTCCTGGACCTGGTTCCTGATACCTTCTAGGTGAGCACCCTCAAACTTTTGTCTGTCTATTAATTTCTTTCCCTTCAACTAAACAACCATCTCTTAGGACCCTTGTGGAGGTGGGACTGAGTCCCCTAAATTCCATCATCGCGAGCAACATCTAGGCATTTGGCTGGCCGTTCCCATGAGTATTCTTACCCAATCCCAGAAGCAGAGTGCAGTGAAAGGGCCAGGTGGTGTAAGAACAGGATGAAAACAGACGGAGGGTGGGGCATGTTGTGCATCTACCTTGTTGTCTTAGGGGTCCTGGGAGGTAGAGGAGCTTATGTGTGGTCCCCAAATTGGTTTCCCAGTCAGGGGCTACCTGTATCATCTTTTTCCCCTAAGCTACACACTATGAATGCATGCAAGTATCATTCTACACAATTAGACTTTCCAAGCTGCAGTGTCTTCTCTAATTGTCCATGTCCTGGTCCCAGACTGAGAGGAGCAGGTAGGAAGCCCAGCTACTCTGCACCCCATTTATCAATGCTACATAACTTACTCATCTGAAAGGTGAAATTGTCCATAGTGATCAGTTTGACTTTTAAAAATTTAGTTCATGAATTTTAATACTACACCATTGTCTTAAGGGGACAGGTTTGCCCCTCAATGCTGACATTTATCATCCCTTTCTTCTAAAGGCATTGTGAGGCAATAGTTTCCAGTGGGACCCCCTAAAGCAACTGCCACACTTCCCGCACTCTTTTATAGTGGGGAACAAAAAAATTTAAGAGACATTGCTTACTCAGCAGTTTGGAAACACCCAGATGAAGTCATACAACGCATGTGCGCCTCCTAAAGTAGGTCCCTAAGAAAATCTGCAAAGGCAGACCTGAAGTGGACAGACATGGGAAAGGAAGCTATTTTCCCCTCCACCCCCCTAAAAGCAGTGACAGGTTCTTTGTTTTCCAATTTAAGAAGATTCTGATGCAGAAAACACCCCACGATTCTATTTAAATAACAATGCCAGGTCTGACACAAAAACATTCACAAGGAAATCAACATTTCCAGATGAACAATGCATCGCTGCCAGGCTGCCCGCAGCTTGGACTGTTGAGCCAACAAATTAAAAGGAGGGAAGGCAGGAGGGATGCCCCAAATGTGTCCCCATAGCTTTCTGGACATGAGGGAAAGTCCCTCTCTTTGATGGCAAATCAAATTTTTGCTCCTTAAGGAACATTTTGGAACTTGAAAGGCACTCCTTTTGTTTCTCTGAAGGGTAGAGGGAGGGTGTGTGTGTGTGTGTGTGTGTGTGTGTGTGTGTGTGAAGCAAGCTGGTATTTGAGGGCTTAAGTGTTTGAGTCCATGAAAAGTGAATAGACCATATGGTCTATTGTAGAATAAGTAATTACAGACTTATTAAAAATACATGTTAATTTTGCTCACCAACACGCCATGATAATAGCTTCCTAGGGATCAAATCACCACCTTTCAGGGATGTAGGCAATTACAGATTATTCTCCCAGTTGCCCCTCAAATTCTCCTTCTGATCCAGAGGCAAATGAAAGTAGAAAGAGGCTTCTGTTCTTTCTTCATCTTCATTTGAAAAGGGGAAAAAAAAGATAATTTCACAGGAGGTAAAGCAGAAATTTCCTCAGGGGCTTCCCTAAAAGCCTAGAGGACTCACCACGTTAACCACTCTGGCATAAATTGTAGGTACTTGCAAGTTTTTTATCCCAATCTGGTTGCTTGGCTAGGAGTCGGAATTCATTCAATGGCAATGAGTTTGGTTTGGGTTTCCGGTTGGAGGTGTAAATGGAAAAGTGTCCAACTGGAGGCACTTGTATCAGACTCCGAACAATAGGACTAATTAGCATGCACTCGCTAGAAACGAAAGGTTAGGCTATAAACCATCGGGAAGCCCGTGTCAAGATGTAAGCAATTTGTTTGGGAGGGAACGATCATGATGACAATCGTGTGTAACTAACTCCAACATTGTGTATCCAAACCAGCTGGTGCCGCTCATCTATGGGGATAACTCACCTTCCTCGGCAATTACCCAATCTTTACATTTCAAAGGACTTCAAGATGAAGCAGATCTTATGTATAATCAATCATCCACTTCCTTCCTTCCCTTTGTTCTGTAAGTATAAAGACCCCTCCCTCTCCTTGAATGGTGGGGAGCTTTGACTTTGCATTCTCACTTACTGCCTTCCAGTTCAAGTTATATTATTTCTCAATAACTTTTCACCACCGCCCCTCCCCCCACTCCTAATAGAAAATGATGCTTTCTTCTTTGACATTTCTGGTGCCAGAAGCAGGACTTTGAATATGCATTATCTTTCTCATGCTCCCCAAGGCATCCAGCACAGTACCTGCTGAGCTGATTTGAGGTCCCTGCTTCAGAAAAATCTCCGGAATTGTTTAAGGTTTTTAAAAATCACCCTCCAGTCTGAGCTCTGCTCCTTCGCATTGATAGTTCTTTGGGTTTTAATGTGCATTTGTTTTGATTCTTACAAGTCTAACAAATGTGATTGTTATCATTGTCATTAAAAAAATACAGAATGTTGTATCTAAAAATGAGCTGCTGCTTTCTGGGCTCTGGCCTACAACAAGGATAAACATTATGTGTTTACCCTTAATACAAGTGTTTTGCTCCAGAGAAGCAAAACCAGGGATGCTTGCCTGTGTGTGTGTAGACAGAAAGAGAAATATATCTAACAAGAGCTCACACAAGTCGGGGGGTAAGGTAATCAGTGAACTCAAGGGGGACAGTTCTCTGATGACTCCTGGGATCAGCAGAAAACACAACAGATGGATGAACCACATGCTCCAGCCAAAGGCGATGGGCAAAGAGTGTTCTTCTTTGCTCGGGATCTCTCTTGTTCATGAAAGGCTACCCACCCCCAATGAGGTACCATCAGGCTGCAATCTGATTGCTAGGTTAAGGCTCCATTTCTTCCTTTACCCAGGAATGTTTAGTTGACATAAACGCTAACCATTATACCATACATGTTCTTGTCTGTCTACATAACCTCACTCAGGGCAATTTTGAAAATCAGTGGCTATGTTGGGATCCTTTGATTCCTCCAAGCTAACTTTTCTGTGTAGTCAACTAGAGACCCAAGTATCTCAGATCAAACAAATGGATCCTATTTTGGTTGGTATATTAAGGCCTCAAAGAAGGTTTCCGGTTGGGCTGCTCACCTTAAGATCAGCAGTTTGAAACCAGAGTTATCATCTCAAACCCACTGGGCAGTTGTAACCTGTCCTGTAGAATTGCTATGAGTCAGAATCAACTCCATGGAAGTAAGGTTGGTTTTTTTTTTTTTTTTGTGAGGGGGGTGGGGAGGTGTTGTTTTAGCTTTTAGAAAAAAACATCAAGATGGTTAATTTTTTTTCCTTCAGGACACTCTCTAGATTCATAAAATATAATACAAAATTATAATGTGAAATTTAAGCTCTCATTCTTTCTTTGTCTTCTGACTTTCTGCATAAGATTTTTATCTGAATTCTCCCACCTGGAAAAAAAATCCAAAAGTAAGAGCCATGAAACAAATCCTTGCCTGAAATGTTCAGATTCACTTCAGCAGTGAGGCCAACAATCCCCTCAAATCATGTTTGCCTGGTGCGAATGCTCAGAATGCCATACACCGTAAGGGATTTTCTTTAACTCCCTACACTGTTTCCAAAGAATTAAAAACCTTGGTTGAAGCTTCCAACACAAGCTTCCTGACTTAATCAGCTTGTTCACATGATTACTGGCTGGAACACCCATGATGGAAAGACCAAGAGGACAATTTATCCATAAATATTGATAAAACAGCCATGAAACTGTTGAAAGACTCTCAGGTCTTGAGTAAAACATTGCTAAAGTCTATCTCAAAGGTCTTTCATTCACTAATTGCTCGTACTAACAAGGTAACAATAAAAATGTTTATTATAATCAAACTTAGCCACTCCAGAAGTTTTATGAGACTCAATTTGACCATGCCTCCAGCACTTATAATACTGTTTTCATGGTCAGTACCATGTCTGAGATCCCAGTCTTCGATTAGACTAGGAGACAGTTCCTATTATTGGGTTCACAAACTTAGCTTACGAACTTTCCAGATGCATGAAGTTGGTAGGGTTTATATGACTAGTAAACTAATAGCCCTTCGGATGCAACAATTATAATCACAAATAAAAGGAAAAATGTTAAATCTCCCAAATGGCACAAAGGTGGTCGGCACTGGGGAAGGGGGGTGAGAATATGGCTACTGAAAAAGTAAATGCTGTTTAAGTTTAAAAAAAAATCAACAAAAGACTGACAGAACAATTCTTTTCTTAAAAAAATAAAACATCTAATTCATAATGAAGGAGTTTCTGGGATAAAATCATGATGTATCTTGTTGTGACTCTTAATCTACTAGGAGAAAATATTTTATTTACTATGAAGAACCTTGCCGGTTTTTTTATTGACACAGAAGTCACCTTATCTGCTAGTAACCCCATTTGTTTACCAAAGTGTCTGCTGCAAAGTACGAAGATCTCAAAAATAAAGAAGGCCACCAATCATGCACAAACTTCCCCAACCTGTTCTGATAGTTCTTGGTCCTTTCATATCTCAAATTCAACAGAGGTAGACTGTGACTTAGACAATATCCAAGAGTAAGAGGCACTCTGTGATATTCAAGGGCTTGTCATGCCTCTACAAAATTGAACTCAGCCCAGTCTTCCCTCTAGAGGCATCTTTTTTCTTGGTTTTAAAACCTTATGGGCCACCACATCCACAGATGTAGGTCAAGTTTTGTCTGATTAAAATTTCAATATATTTATGCCAACCTCTGCCAGAATTTCTATTCTTACAAAAAACAAAAGAAGGACTAGTTCCCATCATATATGTGCTTTTCTTTCTTTTTTAAAAAAATCATCTTATTGGGGGCTCGCACAACTCTTATCACAATCAATACATTCATCTATTGCATGCAGACCACATTTGTGGGTTTGTTGCTATCATCATTCTCAAAACCTCCTTCTACTTAAGCCATTGCTATCAACTCCTGTTTCTCACCCATCCCCATTCTCCCTCCCTCATGAACCCTTGATAATCTAGAAATTATCATTATTTTATCATCTCTTTTTTTTTTAATTTTGTCATCTCTTATACTGTCCAATGTCTCCCTTCACCCACTTCCCTGTTGTCTGTACCACATGGAGGTTATATGTAGATGTCACAATTAGTTCCCTCTTTCTGCATCACCTTCCCTCCACCCTCCTGAAATTACCACTCTCACCCCTGGTCCTGAAGACATCATCTGTCCTGAATTCCGCATGTTTCCAGTTCCAGTGTTTAATCCCTCGTCTAGCTGGATTTGTCTTTTTTTGTTTGTTTGTTTTTGTTTTTTTTTTTTGGGGGGGGGCATCACTGCTTTCCGGTGGTGGGAGTAGAAGGTCCAGCCCCACTGCTGGAATTGAACCTCCGTCCCAGTGGGCCGCAGTCCCGCACACAACCACTACGCCACCAGGGCTCAGTCCGGTCTAGCTGGATTTGTAAGGTAGTATTGGAATTATGATTGTGGGTGAGAGGAAGCATTCAAGAACTAGAGGAAAGTTGCTTACTTCATTGTTGCTACCCCAAACCTTGACTGGCTCGTCTCCTTCCCATGATTCTTTTGTAAGGGATGTCGTTTCACCTGCAATGAGCTTTGGGTCCCCAATCTGTACACCCCTCATTTATAATGATATAATTTTTAGTTCTTTGATGCCTGATACCTGATCCTTTCAACACCTCATGGTCACAGAGACTGGTGTGCTTCTTCCATGTGGGTTTTGTTCTTTCTGAGTTAGACGGTCGCTTGTTTACTTTCAAGTCTTTAAGACCCCAGATGTTATATCTTTTGATAGCTGGGCACCATCAGCTTTCTTCACCACTATTGCTTATGCACACTTTTGTCTTCAGTGATCATGTCAGGAACGTGAGGATCATGAAATACCAATTTAATAGAACAAAGTATTCTTGAATTGAGGAAATGCTTGAGTGGAGGTTCAATGTCCATCTGCTGTCTTAATACTAACCCTCTAAGTATATGCACATAGATCTATTTCCCAATCATATCTATCTATCTATATATCTATATTTCATGAATGTGTTTAGACCTCTATAAATGTCTGTATTTAGACCTATGTACATGCCTGTATTTAGACCTTTGAATCCCTTTACCGCCCGGTTCTTTCCTCTATTTCCTTTTAGTTTTCTATTGTCTCACTATCATGTACAGTCTTCATTTGGGTTTCAAGCATTTCCCTCTGTTACATTACCCTTGATCAATCCCTATCAGACCTTGCACACCCACCTTGTCACTGATTTTGAATCACTTGTTGCTCCCTTATCCCTGAGTTGATCAGTATGACCTCCTTTCCCCCACATCCCCATCTCCCATACCCCCTGAAACAATCAGTCCCAGGCTGTTCATCTAGCCTAGCCTATCTAGATAGATTTGCAGAGATAATAATATATACAAGAAAACCAAGTCATCATAAGATGAAGTGACCAAAGAAAACAAAACAATGACAACAAGGAAAAACCCAATGTCCAGAAAAGCTATATAAATAAGCAAAAAAATAATAACAAAAGAAAACCCTGTAAATAGTTCAAGGTTTGTTCATTGACCTCCAGGAGTGTCCTCCGGTTAAGTCCAATGGGGTGCCACACCCTGGCCCCAAAGTACATCCTTGTCACTCCCTTGGGAACTCCTTGCTCTGCTTCCCCTGCTGTTTTGCTAAGCGCCCTTAGTGTTTTGCCTTGGTGTGGTGGGGTCAGACAGGGTGCAGTCCCAACCCTGCTTCTCCATTGTTGTCCCGGTCATATAGATGCTTTTTTTTATCATTTTAATTGTCCCTTGAACCAATCGTTGTAATACTCATTCTTTCTATTAAAGTCAAATAGTGTTCATTCATGATTTATAATGTTTGTTCAAGCCTTTACGCAATCAGCTGCACTGCTCTATCTGGATGTTCAGCAATCCAAAATTTTCATCTGTTACTTTCCGATGTTCCTACATGTGCAACTCATTTTATAGTTGTGGACTTGGGAATACCTTTTTCAGTACTCCTGCACATTCTGAAAGTCAGTATCTGTTTGTTTTTCCCTGGAAAAGTCAACAATTTACCTGGACTTAATGACTCACAAATTTAATCAGTCTTCTACCTAGTATACTCAGATTCTCTTGCAACTGTACAACCTTTATGGTTCACAAACATTGTTGCAGTGTGTAGATGATTTGATAGTTTGCTCAATTGTCTAGTATGCCTACCTTAATCATAGTGTAGCTTTGTTAAAATGTCTGATTGCAGGTGGACATAAGTTTTCAAAACAAAAAACCAAAAAAAAAAAACCCAATTACTGTTAGTTCAGCATGCTTTTAACTATTGGTGTCAGGCAATTTATGCAGAAGACTTTTCTATTGATCCTAAACAGAAAGAAGTAATTCCTGTATTCCCAACACCAAAAACAACAAGAACCAGCCATAGGGTTTTCTCAGATTCTGTGACTATTGTCAAACTCAGTGACCCAATTTTTCTTTGTTGTCTCAATGTTTACCCAAATATTCGAAAGGGTTTGAGCTAGATTCATACCAAATTGCACCCAACAATTGAGCGGTCATGCTTCACTTTTTAAAAGGGATCCAATGAGCACATCTATTCTAGGGTTTTTTTTTTTTAATTACCACATATAACTTTCTTTGTTTAACCATGAAATATTGTGAAACACTTTAGATGAAGTAGCTAAAAACTATGGGGAACACAGAAATCTGCAGGCGATTGTAGCCTTTAACTTGATTCTGTCACTGTGAGACACCTTCTTTGTCCTAGTGCTGTGGCTGCTACTGGCCGGCTCATGGAAACCACGGTCGTGGGGACCCAGCGGGACATCGGAGGTGCACAACCGCCCCATCCTGTGCTTTGATAGACCATCTGCCAGTAGACTCATCACCTATAGAATTATCCTCTGGATGCATCAAACATTAGATTGTCTTCAGTGACCTGCTTAAACTCAGCTGCACCTCTACTCACAATTGCTCCAAAAACACCTCTTATACATGCTGCTTTACACTGGACTGAGCAAGGAGCCAGGAGGGACAGAAAAAGAGAGATGCTCCCAATGTCTCCTGTTTATAAGAAGGCCACAGACACAAGGAGGCATCATTCAGCTCTGATTCAATTGCCCCCTACACTTTCCTACATCTTCATGTGGACATCAGATCATCTATCACAATTATGCTGTGTCAACCTCATTTTGTGTCCTTGGGTAGAGTTTCTCTTGACCCCTACATACTGTCTTAACTGAAAAATGTTCATTAAATGAGACTGGGTCCATTAGAATGTTCCCCATAAAACCTACTCACCCAGAAGATGAGGCCTATCAGCTTGGCAGGGGGAAGAAAAGAATTTTTGAAGTTAAGTCAATCATATCTATAATTAATTACTACCCCTACTTTCCCTCTGCTTTCTATGTTCAGAGGCTACTCTCTCGGTTTGAAAGATGGAGTGTTGTATATATTCCCTTAGCACTGCCAGCTCAAACGATGTTATTCCTCCACAAAACTTTCTTTCGTGACCAACAGAGTACAGGTGTGTTTGTTTTCCTTTGATGGTGGCAGCAATTGATGATATTTCCCCCAAATAGTAAAGACCAAGTTGGGGATAAGAAGCATAATTCTTGCCTTCTAAGCAGGAGACTTGGATTACATCCCCAGACAGTGCATTTCATCCTCAGCCACCAGGCATCTGTCAATGGGGTCTTGCATGTTGCTATGATGATATTGAACAAGTTCCAAACTAAAATAGATTCAGAACCACAGCTCATGGATCTATTTCTGAAATTGGCTATGAAATCCTGATGGATCACACCAGTACCAAGTGGGGCATGGGGCACTCGAGTACAGCTCCAGGCAGCATTCTGTTTCTGTTTAGGGGACTTCCATGCATCGGGAGCCAGCGCAGTTGCAGGATGATCACAAGCTAGTAGGTAGAAGGTTGTTGGATCCAGTGACTTTTTAAACATCCCATTTCTGGCAGGAATCTCCTTGTGAGGCCTGACTTTTCAACCACCCCACAGGCATGTGAAAGCTGGATTGTGACAAAGGATGACAGACAAGCAACCAATTCCTTTGAGCTATGGTGTTGGGGAGAAGATGGAATGTATTGTGGAAATGCCAAAGGGATGGACACATTGATCCATGACAGTGAACTATTGCTGATGTGGAACTGCTGCTCTGCTAGGCTTTAACTGGAAGTTCTTCTCAACTCTTCAGTGTCAGACTACCCAACTGAGCAAGGTAATCACAGGCTTGCTTGTGCTAGCTTATTAATCTGCGGTCGACAGCTTCACATTCTTCCACTTAATCACAGGTTCTCCTTCTAGGAATGGCTATTACCTACTTCTCAACTCCACAGCATTCTCCTATAGCACCAAAGTCTTTTCCTCAAATTTACAATCCCAAGAAGTAAAGTAAGCACAGGCTTATTTGTGTTTATTTATTCATCTGTGGAGGTTACTGCCTTATTTGTGACAAAACCCACTAAAATGATTGATTCCATATTAATAATGCTACCCTTACCTTGCTGATTGTATAATTCATCTCTGCATTTCAGAGGGTTACAAGCCAGCAGAGATGGTGCCCGTGATAAGGTTAAATCCATGGCCAGGGACCAGCCAGGCCACTCCATCAAGAGGCCTTCAAGAAACCAATACAAACAAAAAGAGAGAAGCAGTATATTTCCTGAAGTCTGGAAGTGAAATTTCTTCCCCATTAATTTCCTAGTGGTCTAGATTCTTCTTCCTGTCCCAGCCTCACTCCCATTTTGGAAGGAAAAAACAAACAAAAAGAAGAGGCTCAGATCAGCTCAAAGATGAATACATCAGCAATTCTGTTATTGTGTATATTGATCCTCAAGGGGCCAGCAATGAAAGGCGAAGGTAAGTGGAAACTAACGTCGGCAGTATTCCACCAGCTGTGTTTATGAGAGTCCTGGGTAGGTCAAGGAAGCTGGAATTTAAAATCCATCAAGGCTCTGAGTTTTCTCTGTTCTTGCCAAGGAGATGACAACCATTGTTCCTTGGCAATTATTTCTGTAGGATTTGCATGCGTTCACTGAGTGCAAGCATCAAGTGGGGCCATATCATGAAAACTAATTTTTCTTAGACCAAGCCTACCATGAAAACAATGATGGGCATGCTATAAATGAGAAAGTCTGAGAGCACACATAGTAGTGCTTATCTCCTGTCATTTGGCAGTTCCCAAACATGTTTGAGGATGTGCGTGCTTAAGGCTATGATACAGCCAGTCACTTCATATCTTCTGTGCAGTAAGTTGTCAACTAGTGCAAATGGTGTATTAGCTTGGCTATTCACCTAAAGGTAGGAGACGCCACCAGATCCAGAGGTGCTTGGAAGAAAGGCCTGGCGACTCCTTCAGAAAGACCAGCCATTAAAACCTTGTGGTACTCCATTCTGCTCTGACACACATGAATTAGGTAGTCATGACTCAGTCGATTTGATTACGGCAACACCTGCTTCTGCTATGATAGGTTTTATGATAATGCACATGCTCCATTTCCAAGGATCCAAATCATCAAGCCTCATTTCTGTTTTTATTTTTAAAATAATTTTATTGGGGAACAACCCATATATCACCCAATCGAATGGTTCAATCATATTAAGAATAGTTGCACAATCATCACCACAAGCAATTTCAGAGTATTTTTTTTCTTTATCTCACTTTTGCTTGCTAGCTTCTCATTGCTCTCAAACTCCCCTGTCATGCTCCTATGTAATTATTAACCTGTTCCTTTATAGATTTACCTATTTTGAATTTAACCAGAATCACACAAGATTCTAAGACCTCACAAGCAAAACCCAACAATAACAAATCTCCATCTCAAAGAAAGCAGAAAATAGCAAACATGACACAACTTCAAAATGGGTCAAAAGGGAGATCAAATGATAAGGTGTTACATTTTGCACTAACTCTATCTTTCAACATCAATGATACTGTGCTCTCTAATAGCAAAGCTATTCACACCCTTGATTCTGGACAGAGGGAATTCATCAGAGGCTTCATCCATGTGGGGTCCGTGTCAATGGATTTGAGCACACTGGGTGTTTAGTATTTAAGTCCTGGTGCCATTCCTTCATTTGGATTTAAATTATAATATTTATAATCCTTGGATCACACGGGCTATCTTCAGTGATCTCTTCATGAAGGCAAGCATCAAGTGGGACCATATCATGAAAACTAATTTTTCTTAGACCAAGCCTACCATGAAGTTTGAGTCCCCAATCTATGTATATAGTGGAAGAAACTCAACTTCTTTAATTTGCTCTTTTCCTACTTTTGATTTTCTTGGTGTTCATAATAGTCTTTGATCTCAAAAAAAAAATCCCAAGTAATGGTCTTGCTGAATGATGCCCGAACAAAGCCAAGCATGTAAGAAGATGGCTCCAGTCATTCCCATGGACTCATCAACTGAATGCTTCCTTCATCAAGCAAACACTGATAGAATGTCTCCCCTGTTCTGGCTCTGAGATCCGAATATAGGGAAATATTTCCTGAAAGAACTCACGGTCCTGAAGGACAGAACCACATGTAAACACAAACCGAGCACTTTGGGATAAGACAAAGAACTGCGACTTTGAGGATTTATAATTCTGAGTACTATATTTATATTAATCATATTATCCCTAAGCCTCACAGTCCCCTGCACTTAGTTTTATATCCTCATGTCTATGGGATTGAGTCCAAGATGTTAACGATATTACCTTGTTTACATGGGTGGCTGTGATTATTCCCTACCAATGAGCAGGCTCACATCAGCCGTATTCATAAGGGAACAAAATATTGTCTAGCTCTGCCCCATCATCGAAATCCTTTGTAGCTCAGACCATTATCATCCATAGGGTTTTCATTGCTTGGTTTTCAGAAGTGGACTGCCAGACTTTTCTTCCCAGTAGATCTTTGTTGGAAAATTCTGCTGAAGCCTGTTTAGCATGAAGCCTCCTCTGACAGAGTAGTGGTGGCTGCACAGGAGGTGCCCTGACCAGAATCAAACCTGGGTCTCCCTGCTGCAAGTGTGAGAATTCGACTCCTGAACCAGCAACTGCCCCTCACTTAAAGTGACACATTAGAACTGAGACCCAAACCCAATCCTTCTGGGTTCCAAGGTTCCCGTTCTGTGTATATTGTTCCCAAATTCAGAGCAAGGACAACTAATCCAAAAACAGTGAGGCATCAGGGTAAGTTCTCCAGAGGAAGGCAGCAGGTCCAGGGGCTGATTCCAGGACAGGGGACAGAGCTTGAACCCCCATATCATCACAGAGTCCCCTGCAGACAAAGTGTCACCAACATGTACTTGGACTCCCAAGCACTGGGAAAGTGAAGGTGACACCTGACTTAGGTTGCCATTGAACTGGGGAGGAAACACAGGCAACCACAAGGAAGAGACCAGCCTGGCTCCAAGAGAAGCTCTTTTAGGGAAACCAAGTAAGCCAACCATCCAAACCAACCAAATAACTAGAAAAAACAAAATAAACTCATTGCTGTTGCACGGTTTCCCAACCAACCAAATACAGAAACACATAAATCAACCAACCAACCACCTACCCACCTACCCAACCAACCAAACATACCAACTAACCAACCAACCTAACACACAAACACACCAACCAATCAACCGACCAAACACACAAACCAACCAACCAAACAAACACACAAACCAACCATCCAACCAACCAAACACATAAATACACAAACCAACCAACCTGAGTTATAGCTAACAGCAATAACATAGAACAATGAGTTGCCATGGAGTTGAACACAACTTACTGTGACCTCATGTAGGTCACATGAGAGTTGAGTTTTTTGGAGGTAGATCACCAGGCCTTTCTTCTTAGGCACTTGGCAGACAGGACCTCCAGCCTTCTGGTTAGCATCAGAGCCTGAGGTGCTTGCACTACCCAGGGATTCCAGCAGTAGGTAGGGAAGGTTAAATGTCTCTTAGCTGTAGAGGTCTGGATCAAGGGGATGTTCTGAAAATAGCATGTTCTTCCTAAGGCCTCTCCCTCTTATTTGTTGTGTGGCTGGAAAAAAAGCCCCCAAACTGCTGAGGAATCTAGGCCCAAAAGAAAAACGGTAAAACCTTGTTATTTTTAAAGACTGGCATCTGAGAGTCATCTCATTAAAAGGTTTTTGGTTTTTTTTTAATACCCTAAATCTAGGACTTGTTCAAAGAAATACTGATAATTATGTTATACGCTACAGATGCTATAAGCTCAGAGATGAATGAGGTACTCATCAGGAAAATTAACTCAATGAGTGTAAAACGACAATTTCTACAAACACTGTGAAATGTGCAGATCTCATAAAAGTACAGATTTCTAAATTACACTGTCCATTCAGAGTTCTCACCCAATAAGATCACTGTGTTGTAATTAGGATAACTTCCAAAATGCAGAGCCCAATCAAGAAAATGTTACTGTACTCATCTAGCAAGGAATGAAGGGACAGCACTGTTATGATGCTGGGCTTATCTTCAGAAAGAACTCTCAAAACAGTAACATCAGGAAAATGGTGATTCTTCGCAGAGCTATCTACAGATCATATGTGTCCAAAGCCTTGCAATTTCACTGGAACAACTCAACTTTTAATCTACTGTTCACTGAGCACCTGCCAAGGAGCCTTGGTGGCATAGCGGGTTACGCACTGGGCTGCTAAGGGGAAAGGTCCATGGTTCAAACCCCGCTGTCGCTCTGCAGGAGAAAGATGAAGCGTTCTGCTCCTGGATAGCATGGCCACCTCAGAAACCCACAGGGGCTGACCGACCTGTCCCACGGGGTTGCTGTGAGTGAGTTCTGGCTCGGAGACGTGGGTTTGCCTTTGGGGTGTGAGTGCCCTCCATGGCATCAGTTCTCAAGTAGGATGCCTCAGTCACCAGGGGCTGACCTGCCTCAGACACAAGTAAATATCCTGTACCTTCCGGGTGCTCCTCCAGAGACCCTAGGGGCTGGCCACTCCCTCCAAACTTGGTAGTCTCCGAGTTCCATGGTGCCTTCTCCCCAGCCCCATGCTCTCGGCCACCTCCCCTGGAGAGGGAGCTTGGTCCTGGAGGATGAGCTTTCCTGTGGCAAGAGGGAGAAGGGTGGTGCTCTTGGTTGAAGTTCAGTCGGCTCTGACTTGTGGCTGCCCGTCGTGTGTGGAGCAGAGCTTCTCTGGACGGTCTCCGAGGTTGCAGTCTTTGGGGAGAAGATCACCAGGCTTGTGTCCCACGGCACCTCTGGGCAGATGTGCATGACCAGGAACTCCTGAGGAATCCTCCAGAGAGAAAGGCGGTAGTGACTTCGGACACCTGATGAAGAGGGAATGGATGGGAGAAGGGGAAGGGAGAGCGGGGACAGAGCAGGGTGGACTAGGGAGAGGGACAGCAGGGAGGAAAGAGGAAGGAAGACACAAAGAAGGTAGTAGGAAGAAGACAGCAGGACAGCGCTGCATGGCTGGACCTGGCTTTTATACCCATCTCGACTTCCATGATTTTTGTTAAATGTATTTGTCAAGATCATGGCAAGGAGAGTCAGAGAAGGGGTCTGCATTGGTTACAGTCACTGGAATGACTCTCCCTCCTCCTGCTGTTGACCCTGCACTTCCTGGGACCCCGATCTCACCCCACACTCTCACTACCCATACAGGGGCCAGCCTCTCCTGGCCGGTGGACAGCATGGAGGAAAGAAGCATCATGGTCTGGGGAAATTCTTCTAAAGGGACCAGACCTCCTGCCTGGAGCTCCGGGGGAACTCCCTGACTGAATGTGCTTTTCCTTGCCCCAATTAGAGGCCCAGAGGTGGTGAGTAAAGTTCTCTCTGCCCTGTACAGCATGTTGGTTGTACACAGCTAGACATGTGCACCAATTTTGTCCCTGACTTCCTCTGTGTCCACCACTCTCCTTTGCTCCCCTCCATACACACACACACCTTTCCCTTGTATGTGCAACATGAATCTTTCATTTTTCCATTCATCACTAACTCCTCCTGCAGCAAGCAAGCACAAAACACTTGTTAGTGTCAGAATCAGGGGCCCGCCCTGCCCTCAGTCCCGTTGTGTCACCCTCTGGGCACCAGCAGTCGGAATCCACTCCAGTTGCTGTGGGTTCGGTCTGGGCTGCATGCAGTTGAGGAAACCATGCCTCCACCTCCAGGAAAGAAGGGAAGGGATGTTGTTCACCATCCTTGGAGCCAGAACTCTTCCATGGGCGACCTTGAACTTAAACTCGCTTAAACTCTCTAACCTCAGGTATAAAATGGGGAGTTGCAGTCACTGTTAGGTGTCCTGGAGTCAGTCCTGCCCCATCAGGACCCTACACACAACAGAACTGCCTTCTCTCTGGTCCTGCATCATCCCCACAACTGTCCCTCTACCTAAGCCTGTTATTGTAGCCACCATGACCATCTACCCCCGGCGGGCCTTCTGAGAGAGAGGGGGGCATTACCATGAAGCACTCCAGCCATGAAATGATGAATGCCAAATATAAAGTCGTCTCAGATGTCAGACACCATTACTTAGTCAACAGGATGATTTCCAAATTAAACAAACAAACAAACAAACCCCCCAGAAAATTCTGATGGGCAATTTTCAAGTCTGTCTCTTGAAACTCAAAGTCCCCTCCCACAAGGGAAAATTCTTCCTCCCTTCCTCCACTTTCTGACCTCCTTCATTCTACCATTTGGAGCACAACTCTATTATCTTTACAAGTTTGTTTGCTTCCCCGTCCTAATTTTCTCCTTTTCTTCTGCCTCCTCCTCTTTCACTTCCTTCTCTTCTGCTTCCTCCTCCTCCTCTTCCTCCACCCCCTCCTCCTCTTCCATCTTTTCCTTTCATTTTATTAACCAATGCCCAGTGTTGATCATAACTTAGGCAAAGATCAAGACAAGGCCAAAAAAGGGAGCAGGTTTAAAAGACAGAGGCAGCCTGCACAGGCAGGCACACACATCAGACTGATGACCAAGTTAATAGTCAGACTCGACCACGTATATTGATGTGAAATTTCTTGGAACGACTCCTACTGGTCATAAGAATGATGCATTACCTCTGGCCTGGCGGCTGGCCAGACCAACTCTAGGAAGGGTGGTCTGACTCTTAAGTGCACTTGGCCTTTGGAAACAAAGCCGAGTCTCAGCAACAGGATTGAGAGCCTGCCCTGCCCACTACATGATTTACAAAAGAACAGAGGGAGCAAGATATGAATAAAGTGGTCTTCTGGTCATCAGTCATTGCCATCTTAAGGTGATCCTGGTCAATGCTTATAGTTCCAATTCTTCTTCCACAAGGAAGCTAGGCACATGCTTTCTATACCAGAAGCCCCAGAGGAAAGGCTGGATGGGTGGCGGGGAGTGAGTGGGGGGGGGGGGAGTAAGAGGAGGGGGAGACCTAACCCCTGCTCCATTCCACAAGATAACTATACTCCTGATGGAGGAAGGTCACGCTCTTTTCCTATTTCACACAAAGGTATGTGCGTTAGGCTGTGTTGACTAGAGAAACAAACCCAGAGACACTCATAGATGTGTAAGAGAGAGGTTTATATCAAAGAGCAATTGTATATTGAGAAGACATCCCAATCCAGTCCACATTGAGTCCATAAGTCAGATATTAGCCCATAAGTCTGATTCTAGTCTAAAAATCCCTCTGCAGACACACAGAGCCATGCTTGATGATGCAGACTGCGGGGAAATCAAAGGCCAGTGCGTGCAAAGTCTTGGAGATCCATGGGCAGTGGACACATCTCCAGAGCTCTGGCTGCCTTCAGTTTGGATTGAAGTAGCTTGTCCACAGGGAGGACAAGACAGAGAGAGAGCATGTTCGGCCTCTCACGAGCTATTTAATGGTAACCTGATTGGCAGGTTAAACTCCACCCCTTCACTCTTCATACCTTCAAGTTAACAGGAGCTTATGTAGCTTCCACAGCACGTTAGTTCCAGTCGGCAAACTCTTGAGACCGAAGAGCCACTCCTGTCCCTCCTCACAACTTTAAAATCACTCAAGAACCTCAAATAAGTTTTCCCAAACAAATGAAATGACCGTGATCTGAAATAATAACCTTCAGATGTTTTTGGTGTTACTTCAGAGCCGCACGTGCACACTGAAAGAGCTGCACATGGCTCGGGACCCAGAGTTTGCAGACCACTGGCCAAGGCTGTTCTCCCTCTGATTCTGCGAGAAATGGTCTTACGAAAACAGCTCTCCTTGTTTATTCCAGACATGCATTGGACCACCTGAGTGCCCATCCATCGCTTTTCCCTTCCAGGCAGCAGAGTCAGGTGGATGGAGACTGATCTCACTTTGAACTCTACACCTGCCACTTACCAGTCAAATGACCCAGGAGAAGTCACATACACTCCGACCTTCACTGTGCCCATCCACAAAGGGGGAGGAGTGAAAGCTCCACTTGAAGCATGACCAAGGGACTAGAGACAGTGTCATTCATATGCTTCAAACAGAATGGACTCTAGCCTTCGACAATCACTAAATCATTGGGAACAGAAAAAAGGCTTCCTTGAAATTTTTATAGGAAGGAGAAACGTTTCCACCCCCACCATCTTATACAAATGATACCAGTTATACTGTGGTGTGGGTTTTTAAACCGCCTCTGTATCTCATGTGAAAATAATCGGAATACATAAAAACACAAATTCACACAGAAATACGATGAGCTCACTTTTGACTTACTCTTTACCATGCAATCCAAGCAACTGCAGGCAAGGCAATCCCAGGTGTGCACCATGGGGGTTCTTACGAGCAGCATTTTCTGAAGTAGATCTCTAGGTCTTTCTTCAGAAGTTCATTTGGGTTAACTGGAACCTCCAGCCTTCGGGGCAAGAAGTGTTAATAGGTGGATGAGGGAATTCCATGTTTCTTGATCTGTGTGCCACTTTTCCAAGGGAATGGACAGCTCATAATTAAGCACACCTCTAGATTTGGGATGTGCATCCATCTCTTAGACAACTGATATCCTTAGCAATGACAAAGCTTTTGCAAATGACAGAAGGGATAGAGGTACAGAAATGGCAACAATCGACTAAGCACAGACCTGCACAATGTAAGACCAAGAAAGAGAAAACTAATCAACACCTCAAATATTCATAGTAGGCCCCCAGTTTCCCAAGGTTGTCAAGATGGGGGATTGAGCCAGGGAAGTAAGTTATGTTGGTGGCATGTCAGAACAGAGAGGACAAAGAGCTCACAGGGCAGCTTCTTTGTAGAGCAAATGAGGAAGTCAGAAATTTCGAGAGTCCCATAACTCATTTAGGGGCAAAGCTACCACTACACCCAAGTGTGTCTGGCCACCAGGTATTTTTGCCACCACTGCTGAACTGCTTAGCAGCCGACTTCATCCCGGACCTGCAGGGAATTTGTTCATAACTTTGTTGTTATTTTAACTATAGTCTGGCCCTCCAACGGTCCCCTGGTTACAAAGTTTAAACCCAGGCCTGACTGATGCTCATATTGACACTCCTACTATCATCTGAGTTCTCCACCCTTGGTAAGGCCTGTGTTGGAATTGACTGGATGACCCCTAAAAATAGCAGAGGAGCAGACTGTATTGTGGTTTCCCCCCAAATGCATGTCTACCCGGACTTTTGACTGTGATATCATTTGGGAAAATGTTCTTCACCCATCGCCATTAACCTGGATAAGATGGTTGAGAAAGACAGCAGAGATACAAGGGATAGACCAGGGAGGGGAAGCTGAACTCCCAGGAGAGATGGTGGTGGGAAGACATGCCGGAGAAGCCTAGCAGCCTCCGGAAGCTAGAAGGTTTCCTTTGGAAAGGGTCCTGCCTGAGAGCTTCCAAGAAACTGGGGGTTTTGCTGACCCCTTAATTGTAGACTTCTGGCCTCCA